>BQNB010012629.1:3090-78793 GCA_026074375.1 Tanacetum coccineum
CTTTTCAAGTCGCAACTACACTAGTTCGCACCACATTTTGACTCGTTAAACGATGTCGTTATAGAAAACTCATAACATGCATGTCATAGTTCACCTAGCCTAGTTTACCAACAGCCCGACTTCATAATTTACGGACTTATATTTAGAGCGCAACGACTCGTCAAAGTTAACCGTTTGACTAAAATTAATATTTTTCGAAAACGAATATCTTCGTTATTTAATCGAAATGCAAGCACATACTAGGGACGAAACTTCATTTAATTCATTCATATTGCATATTTAGCTTAAATATGTATTATTATCACTTAGGTTGCGGATAGAGTTTTTCCTCGTTTTGCGTGCATTGTTTTCTATGCCTACACTGAGTTTCATAGCCCCTATTTTACTTGTTTTAAACTGTTTTGGGGGAGAATACATGCTCGTTTACAAACTTGTATATTTTACTACAATACAATTACCTTTCAATACTTTGTGAGTTCATAGTCTCGCATTTAAAATCTTTTCAATGTTTTATAAACCCGCGAGGGGAATACATGCTCGTTTACAAACTTGTATATTTTACTACAGTACAATTACCTTTCAATACTTTGTGAGTTTCATAGCCCCTATTTTACTTGTTTTAAACTGTTTTGGGGGAGAATACATGCTCGTTTACAAACTTGTATATTTTACTACAATACAATTACCTTTCAATACTTTGTGAGTTCATAGTCTCGCATTTCAATCTTTTTAATGTTTTATAAATCCGCGAGGGGAATACATGCTCTTTTACAAACTCATATATTTTACTACAGTACAATTACCTTTCAATACTTTGTGAGTTCATAGTCTCGCATTTCAATCTTTTCAATGTTTTATAAACCCGCGAGGGGAATACATGCTCGTTTACAAACTTGTATATTTTACTACAATACACATACCTTTCAAACACATTGTGAGTTTCATAGCCCCTATTTTACTTGATTTTTTAAACTGTTTTGGGGGAGAATACATGCTCGTTTTACAAAGTGGACATATTTGATAACTACTACATGAAGCGTTACATGACTATTTTTACTAAAGCTCGATTTGATTGCTACAAGACTAGATCGTGAATACCTAATATTTGAAACCATATTCTAGACATGATTTTTTACTACGGACACAAGTGTTTTTAAACTGTATGCTATTTCCTGAATCATTAGTTGCCTGAGAGTAACCATCCCTCGTAACTGCCACTTAAGTCCCCTTTTTGTATCATGACCGTCATTTTTCTGTGTCGTTAAGCCGAGGTTGTGGATAGAATCTATCGGGATTTACAATCCCACCTTTCCTTGGGTCCCTAGTTTTGAATCAGGTGCATTTAACATTGAGATATACTTTTCCAGGATGTTTTGTCATACACATCCTCCTTTTACGGGGCATTCCAATCTTTATTTAAGTACGTTTAGGTTTTCGGTGTCATGAGCTTAGTGCAATAATAAGCATACTTAGACACGATGAATGTATTTCCTTTCTATCATTACTTGTTTTGGATCTTCGGAATATGTACTTAGTCCACCATTACTTCGAATCTTGTGGCCCACGTTAAAGTACTTCTTGATTTACTGAATCACTACTTGGATATTCGATGATTCGGAATAACACTTTTAAATGTATGTAACTGCTACTTTTTCCTTCTGAAATATGTCCTTAAATTATATCAATACTACTGCTTTTAAACTTAAACCTATGAAATTCACCAACATTATTGTATGACGTATTAGCATTATATTTTCAGGATACTATTTTGCTATTGGAGCATTGGTAGCATTCGAGTCGCGCGGATATATCCAATATTTTGAAGGTTAATAACTTGAGTAACTATTTGACAAACGGTTTTTGATGAAGTTTTTCTAATACATTATAAATGACACCTGTGCAACTCTGATCTTTTAATTAAAAAAATAAGAAAAAATATGACCTATTAAAACGTCCATTTAAGGTCATATCCGTGACTTGTGTTTTGTGCCTGAAGTAGCACCCCAACCTTCATTCCGCTGCGTTGTCTCTGAATATTTTTGGGGGTGTTACACCAGATCCTGTGTGCTAGGCATCTTCCAACACATATCACCATAACACTCGATGAGATTTTTAGGTAGATGCGAGATCACCCGGCGTATTAAATAAAAATTACGGTTAATCACTAGAAAATACACGACCAAAATACAAATCCAACAAAATCACCTTAATGCATACACAAAAGCATAAGTAAATCAAACCATTCATCAGATCATAGATAAATATCATTACATATCATCGAATGATTAGGATTGACATCGCAACAGTTTTCAATATACAAAAAATATGAGTTCTAACACTACGGACATACACAAATGCTACTACAAAATGCTGCATACTAACGAACATTCTAATGAACGTAGCCCATGTGCTTCCTAGCACACGCCTCAAGTCTGCCAACTCTCACTCGGTCATAAAATCGAAGTCGTCGCATCTGCCTCAACTCTCTCTGCATACGTGACATGCCGCGCTGGAGTCGGTCAACTCTCTGACTCTCAACACTCACGGTGCCTTCTAAGCCTCCTGTATCCCCTCGTCAACTCAGCAATCCTCATCAGTCAAAGCATAACTGCCAGACTCAACCCCAACAATCAGGTTCCCTGCTCTCACTCTGAACTCCCTCAATAGCCTTAATACGATGGACTGAGATAGCTTGGAGTGGTGATCATGGAACCTCTTGAAACACGAAGCTCCCAATGTTCATACGTAGCCCTCTACTTCTTTCTCCTGACAGGCTCATGAATTATCCCTTTGGCATCGCAGATGGCGTAACCCTCTCAACTCTACCTCAACGGGCCTCTCACACCCCGTCTCTTGTCTCATCTCGATTCAATAGCCTCAACTACAACCTAGCATCAATCCCTCTATCCCTAAGAGCATCTGCGTAAGCAAAACACTCGTCAATCTCTGCCTGAATCTCTGGATCACTATCCTGCTCTAAATGAGGCTCATCACTAACCCTGACAATAGCATCATCCCTCAAACTAGTCTCTCTAGGATCAACCTCTACATCTGTCGAATAACCAGAATCCCTAACTCTCTTAGGCGATGGTATCAAATCAGCACAGATAAGAGATAAAGCTCCGGATACAGGTAATAATGTAGGTACAGATGTCATAAGGGACCTACGTCTCTTATGAGATAGCCCCGCAGAAGTACTCGGTAAATCTGGTGAAGAGTGATCTGACAATGGGTGTCTCAAAGAAGAATTAGATGAAGCATCCGAATGAAAATCTAAAGATGCCTCGATGTAGACGAATTCGAGAAGAATGACAGTAGAATGTCTCAAACAGCAAAACGATAAGTGGTAATGGTCCAAACCCTCTTCCTGCGGACATCATGTGTACCGGCCCATTCAGATGGTAGCGGTACGGTCGACCATCAAGGAATAGGTTCCAGATGCTAGTAGCACTAACTCGAGCGACCGAGGTATGACAGGTGATTCTCTGGGTAGAAGCGGTAATCTCAGTGAAAGGTATATCATAGGTAGGTGATGATGGTATATCTAGTGTATCACTGCCTGTGAGGTCATCATCCGATGATAAAAATGGTGAGATAGCTGGTAATGGTGGTATATGGTCTGATGATGGGTCCTCTGATGGATCAGACTCTGAATCAGATGCAGGTGAGTAATCAGAGAAGCTGGTGTATAATCTGGGGATGGTGGTATAGTAGGTGCTATGATAAGTATCTCTGTGGGTATCACTGTGGTGTTAGTCTGAGTAGTGGGTGGAGTAATCACTGGTGTGGTGTCAGGAATAGATAAGTAAGGATAGTACCGAACAAGATCACTCGTCCAGCAGGTGTCCCCACGCTACACTCAAATGAGATCCGAAGAAAATCAAGATAACTGAACTAGCCATAACTGCACAAGCAAAAGTTCATATAAATCTCTTTATAATCATCCATGGCAATGGTGCAAAAAATATGAATGGGTTGATGGGGTAACTGGATGAATGCAAAAATAATGACTGAATGATGAGTCAAATCGAGCACGTCATGATAGGATGAAGTAAGAAACACCTTAGAAATATTATATATACTTAGTTTTTTAATAACGTAATATTATTTATGTAGCACTTAGTTATTATAACGTACTATGTAAGTTCCACATAAGGCACATAATCACGTAGGATCACATACTGGTTATAGTCCAAGACCTAGTTTTATACTCTGTTCTCTAATAACCTTTGCTCTTGATACCATAACGTCACACCCCCGGCGGGTGCCTGGAACAGAACACGTGTCTGAGGCGTACTGTTGATTGCGCATCTCAAGTACAAAGCATAAAGAACGACCTCTAAAGGTACGTTTTGAAAATAAACACGTTGCCATAGGATTAAAAATAATATAATTAAGTTTTTACATCGATTAAATTTAAAAGATTCAAAGTTAAAAAATCGAAAGCTTAAATAAGTTCAACAACGGTATTTGAAGACATAGATAAATCTTTGTAAACCGGTACAGGCAAATAGACTTCACATAAGTCAATCAATAGCATCCATGCTAACACCTGAAAACATGCTTAAAACGGTCAACATAAAGTTGAGTGAATTCCAAGGTTTAAGTTCAAACGATGTTACAAGTTGACCCACAAGATATCAACACGTATCGACAGTTATAACAAATAAAACTCACATAAAAAAGTATTTACGTTGCGCTATAGCACATCACACCGAAGCTAAATACTTTATAGCATAGTATATGCTAGGTTTGCAACAAGCCCCCGAGGTAACTGACCAAGACTACCTTCTTAAGTTTCGACATGGTATATATCCGTTTATTATCGGCATCCTACCCCGTGGTAGATGAGCGCTAACTCACACGGATAGAGGATAATTAGTCCTAATAGATGTATTTATACACTCGCTGCTCCTCGACCGGGTCTTCCAGTCAAGAGATTGACGGATTCATGATAATGGGCAGTAGTGGTCTAAACACTACTTTAGGCAACACGAAAACCGGAAAATCTCAGACGCAAAGTACTTGTTGTCCCCAGTTTTAAAAACAAGCAATGTTTCTCAACAGCACAAAGTTATAAAACATATATTCAAAAACGAGTAAAGAGTGGGGCTATGAACTCACCTTATACGGGTAGTGGATCAAAAGGAAATCATCAAGTGAAAGAGAGGACTCCACGTTCTTAGCGACAACCTATCATATAGGTTTGTCCGTTTAATAAGTGTACAACGAATAACGCTTAACGCAAGAACTGATCATCCGAGCACGAGTAGACACGGCGTATCCCTTTTTAAAACGTACTTTCAGAAGTTATAAGTTTTGACAAGTCTCGACACTTCAAAACATCTTAGAAAATATTTTGTCTTTTAGTGTATTTTGTCTTTTAGTGTATTTTGTCTTTTAGTACATTTCGTCTTTTAGTGTTCCGACACATCAACGTTGACTCGATAACTAAAAATGTTGACCTAAACTCGACACTTACGTTTTCCCCCTAACATTTTTATCATAAGTGTGATAATAAAAATATATTTTTCCGAATGCTTTTATAAATTTTAACGAAATATCGTCATGACCTTTCAAAAATTGTAACTTTTTCCATTTTTTTAAAATCTCGTCTTGTGAAACTATCTATTTTACAAAGTGCATCTTTTATTGGCTCGCAAGTATATCCTATATATTTTCCGAGCAACACCTCAAATAATCGCAAACAAATCCGTTCTAAACCTAAACCTACTTCGTCCTTTAAACTTATGCTTTAACAATCCAACTTCTAATCTTAAATCTCTCGCCCAACAATATTTATACATTTAATACACGAAGAAATCTATATAGACGATATAGCCGTAATACAGAGCAATAAATAAATTCAACATAATCATAAGAACTTTAAAATGCAAAAGGTACAACTACTTTTATATTTTCTACCATTTTTAAAGAACAATATAAACTTAGAGGACTTGTAGTTTTATAGAAAACTCGATAATAATTTTCACAACGATCCGCTTTGTACACCTTGTTCGGGATGATCATACGAATGCAAAAGTACAACTTATTTATGAAAAATAAAGATGACTTACAAAGAAACACGACGAAAGGTAGATTAGAAATCAAAAACAACCCAAACGTTGTTTTATAAAACAAAATTTTTTTTTTACCCGATGAAGGTGTGGTCGTGAAGTATACCCCCATGAAGCTCTAGTTGTGCTCCTAACTCAGCTAAGAAACCCTCATCTAATGGCTAGACTGATGCTGGTGTAGCTACTGGTGAAGGAACGGTCAGTGGTGCTAGTGAAATGGGTAGGGAACCAGATGACCACTCAATTGATACTGGAGTCTGAACCGGTGCGCGGACTGGAGGCATGTCGCCCTCAATGTCCACATAAACTATACCGTCCTCAGGGTCCTCCTATGTGGTACGAACAGGTAACCTAGGTGTGGGAGTCTCATCTGCTACTGGCTGAACTGGTACAGACCTAGAACTATGTCCTACCTCATAAGTATTGGGCACTGTGCCCTCTGCTAGCTCTAGGGCACGACGTCTAGCCGCCCTGTATCCTAAACCCAAAGGCTCATTCGCGGCTGTATCCTTAACCGGGACTGCCTGCTGCTGCTGATCCTCGGATGCAGCCTCCTCACTATCCGAGCCGGGACCCTCGTCCTCCAACTCCTCACTCTCAGTCTCTGACTCAGTACCCTCTACCTCGGTATCCTTTATAAGCTTAGAAGTGCCTCGATACCTCTTCCGTAAAGAAATGGTCGGTGATGATGCTGGGGATGAAAATGATAAAGGGGTCTCGTAAGAGGATCTGTACCTCTTATGGAATGATGATGGTTTAGGGTCATCGCCTTTGTCATTCTGGCTGAGATGCCATGTGACAGGGTGGGATGGGTACGCATGGCCATCCGTGCAGTGTTGCGGTAGTAGAAAGCTCATGGAGGTGTAGGGGTAGGTGATGTCTGGGTATGTAGTGGATGATTAGGGATAATGGTGAAGTGGAATCTGATGGTGGAGTAGTTGAGTGTGGTGAAGCGATCCTAGTCCCTAATGTCTCGGAAGCCTCTGACTCCTCGTCAGTGAGAGGGGTAGTGGGTGTGTAGTCAGGTGAAGAGATAGGTGATGTAATGCAATCAAGGCAACATGCAAGTGTTCATGTCTGCTGACAAGGGCAAATAACGGGTGTGTATTCAGGTGAAGACACAGGGCAAGCGTTCAAGGCGTCATGTAATGCAATTAAGGCATTTTTATTTTAGAAAAACGGGCATTCTTTATAACCTGGCTCTGATACCAATCTGTCACACCCCGCTAAGAGCGAAAACACGAGGTGGGACGTTATGATTACATCGCACAAGATACAAGATATACCATACTTTGTTACAAGAAGTTTGGATTACAAACGTTTAGAAAATGCAGTCTTAAATAATTGAAAACCCTTGTCTTTGGAAAAACATCCTGGTAGCGAAGGTCTTTGATGATCATATACCTTCCGTTAATAAATGTTGATCACACCTGAAAATGATACTCGAAAGGTCAACATAAAGTTGGTGAGCTTGTAGGTTTATAAGTAAACTGAGTTGCTGTGCTATAATTTAAGTGATGGACAATTGTGCAATATGAAAGCAGAATAGATCTCATGGCATTCACATAAGCAATCATAGGCACATAGCATTGTTCAAAAACATGATAATAGTTTGAGCACAGTAGTAAAAGTTGTTTGAAATAAATTTGAGTATCATTTCCCCCTAACGAAAAATAGTTTGAGGGGATACGAGAACTCACCTCAAATAAGTAGCTGAACTAGATGATCTCTAACTAAACGGGCAACGGTACCCAGTCACGACCTATTAGCAAGTTCTACCTTAGTAATATGTTTTATGAAAACGATTTATTGCACAAGCGTTTGTATTAGAGTTTACATTTACGTAACGATTTATTGCAAACCTTATTTCAAACACTTTCCTTAAAAAGATCAATTCTCGACAAAATGCCAAAATCTACATTTACGTGACGTTTCATCTAAATATACTCTTCAAACGACTATTTTAGTCAGCATTACTTATATAAGCATAATTCGCTCAAAAATCCATTTTAAAAGCTTAAGTTTACATGTTTTGCATTAAATGAGCCATAGATACAATGTAAGCCCAATTTCACTAGTTACTATTTTTAGTCCAAGTGTTTAGTTCATTAGCCGTTTTGAATTAAGTCCAAACTTAGTGTATTAGTTATTGGGCCTTGAGGTGCAATGTGAGTTTCATAGTTAGCCTGATTGTATGAAAACAAAAGTATTTATACCTTATTGGGCTTTTCGGCCCAATAAACCCACACAAGTATTTTACAACCCAATAAGGCCAAAAATATTTCAATAAGCATTATGATAAGATAATTAGCTCTTTGTTTGTCAAAATAAGTTAGACCAATAAGTCGAAATAAGCCAAAGTCTCATTGAACCTTGTTGGGCCGGTTATTACGCATAACCCCAATAGACATTGCAAAAATAGAATAATCACGATAATGAGTCCAATAAGTCAACGATTAAGAAAATAAGCACTTTGTTATAAAAATAAGCTAGAATATAAGTCGAAAATACAAGCCGGGACCAATAAGTCACAAAATAAGCTATGGCTTATTTTGGCTTATTGGTCCGTGAGCCCAAGTGGCATATGTGGACCACGAATAAGCTAGAAATAAGCCCACATGCTCGAAATCTTTTTAGTTTTCAAATAAGCTATCAAAAGCTAGGGAAATAAGCTATGGCCAATAGGGCAAGATAAGCCACGACTTATCTTCCTTATCGAACCGTGGCTTTATAAGCCCAATAACAAGCTATTATAAGCCCGAATAAATAAATAAGCATGAAACCAAATAAGTATGAAAATAAGCCATGAAATAAGCACTTTGGAACAAGTCGAAACTAGAATAAGCCAAAATCACAAAGCCCTTTGTTTTCTCTTATTGGACCGAGACTTATACGAGCCCAAATAAGTCTAATAAGTCCAATAAGCACTTATGTGCTTATTAAATAAACCAAAAATAGAAATAAGCATTTCACCTCAAATGTTATTTTACCACCAAAACCAAACTATTTAAATGTCATATTCCTTTTGTTTTTCCTTTGCTCACGTCGAACCCAAACGCACCCTTTTAATCTTTTTCGAAATTTTTTGAGTTTAGATTTTACAAATGCATTGTACAACTAGAATGAGAACATCATTAGACTACCAAAAGTACCAAGATTTGAGAAATTTAGAAACTTACCAAAGAGGGTTTCAAAGAAGGTTTTTAAGCTCGAACAAACAACCCGAATATTGTTTTTAATAACCCACTATCACTAAAATTCGACCCGTGCGTTTCCTTGCTTCCGTGTTCTTGATAAATGTCAAAAATGTATTGTTTCTTGTGGGTTTTGTGGTTCGTCCGGTTACAAAAAAAGAGAAGGAATAGAGAGTTTGTTGTTTGATGTTTTGATGAAATGAAAGTGTGTGTTTTTGAATTAGAGATGTAGAGAAAAGAGAGGACATTGAGCTCCAATATTCTTGGGAGCATGTTTCCTTTGTGGTGGCCGGTTAGGGTACAAGAGACAAGGGATCCTATTTGATCTTTCGTCTTGTGTCGAAAATGCATATCGAGTCTAGTTTTGAAAATAATCGAAACCTGAATGTTCTTGAAATTAAGTATATGTTACAAAACGCGCTTAGACATCTTAGAACCGTCGAAGAAATTAATTTAAAAGCATTGTTTTTCTTTAGTGTATCGGACATGGTTTAAGTTTCGCGTAGTTTTCCGTTTTCAGTTTTCCGTTAGCTTTAAGCGTAGCCCGTAATTTCGTGTCTTATGCAAACATTACTGAGAGATATGAAATAACTTATTATAATAAGCTTATTAAAATGACCCAAGGTATTTAGACGTAATTTAATTTATTGTCGTGCCGGAACGCGTTGATGACATTTTTCGTTGTGTGCGGGAAGACTTCCCGGTAAGTGATTAAGTGATATCGTAGATGTTTAGAATATAGAAATTTGAATCAAAATGATTCATTATTATAGAAATTTAGCATTTAACAGTCAGTTAAACCGTAACCGTTTAGCGTAAAATAAGTCAACAAAAGTCAACTCTAAGTTTTCTCATAGAAATTTGAACGAAATAGTAATATGTAGCCATATAGTCATAGTATTTTAGAATACTAAGACCTAGGAAAAATTATCGGTTATCACAGTAGGAACAAATGAAAGCGGGCCATATGGATGTAGACGTGTGTATATATCAGTTAAACAAAAACTGATCACGTGTATATAATGGGCCACGAACCCAAACTAAATGTTCAGTTTAGAACTCCCTTCAATGCTGAACTTGGTCATCAAAGCTGAACTAAACCCATCAATTTTGAACCCTATGCTAAACCCGTTCTGAAAACTAAACCCCTTCAGGTTTGAACCCAATCCAAAGCTGAACCCCTACTGATCACGAACCAGCAAAGCTAAACCCTGTCGCTGAAGCTAAACTAAACCCCCTTCAGTTTTAAACCTTCAATTTGAATAAAATCTTGGACGCTGAATGAGTCACGAAACTAGTCACCGAACCCAGTCAGAAACTGAACTGAATCTCCAAGAAAAACTAAAGAACTTCATCAACATTTACAACAAGGTGGAGAGTGTTAGGTTAGTTCATGAGCCTTTTAGTCTCTCAGTAGATTTAAACATAAAATCCCCTAAGTATAAACAAGCTGAAGAAAGTTCAGCTTGTGTTTGCTGAAGACACTTTAGCTTCAGCTCTTCAGGTACTTAGAAGATCAAACAACATATTCACTTCAGTTTATGTGGCGGTGCAGCAACTGAAGAAGACCTTAGCAAGAGTTTCACTTCTACAACAAAGATTCGAGCTTTATGCCTTTTATTTTGTTGTAATTTAGAGTAAGAAGAAGCTATGATGCTCACTTACTACTGATCAAACTTAGGCTATTTTTCTATCCAAATAGGGGGAGATTGTTGGTTCAATTTAGTGCCTAATTGTCCCTTGTACATGATTTGTATGAAAAATATACTAAGTAGAAAAACAAGTCGCTGAACATAAATATGTTCAGCGAGTCATCCTCAAAAAGTCCTTCAGAGTCAAAGACCCGACACAACCTGAGGCGGATCTTAGCGAGTGAAGAAAGGAACAAGATCAGGATGATGGAGTTAGTAAGTGTTGATAATAGCTTACTAACTCCCTAAAGACTATCAGTGAAAGAATACAACCTGAAGACATTGGCAGGAACTTCCTAAAGCTAAAAGTAAAAGAAGGCAAAAGTACAAGAGTAGCTAAAAAGCAAATAGTTAAATTAACTATTTGCTTTTGTCCTTTGATGGAAGTGCGCATGGCTGCACATAATGCTTACTTTTCCCAAAAGTAAAAGAAGAAAAAGAAGACAAAGGACAAGAGTGGTTGCTTGAACTTTTGTGAAGCTTCCAAGAGAAGCTTCACCTTTTCTTTTAAATACCAGGTTGTAAGAAGTAGATAGTATCAATTCCTAAACAAACACAAAAATACAAAATGTATTAGTTGATAGGTTTGATCCTCTCCTAGAACACACAAAGCCAAGATGCTTGCGGTTCATATTAGGAGAGTTTATTTGTCATTCAATCCCGGTTGTTGTTCCGCCAACAACCAGGTATAATTCTTTGATTCATATCAATAAAGAGTTAAACGTTAAAAAGTACAAATTGTGTTATTAGTATCTTATCGGTCTCGTGTTAAATATATTTCTTATATATGTTTGCACGATTTTAGGGACCAACATTTTAAACTTGACAACTTTTAAAAAACACACAATATATTTGTTTTCAAAAACAAACACGCTTTATATTTCAAAAAACACACGCTTTAACTAGAGGGTGGAACCATAATCATGATTTCACAAGTATAGTTATTTGTCGTTATACACCGTCATATTACACGAGTATTCACCTACTATAGAAGAATGCTAGAGTAAAAAAAGAATTACGTACTCTCTCCATCTCATATTTATATTTTACCTTTCCTTTTCCGGGTCGTCTCAAATTAAGGGGTGTTTGTTTCGGCTTATATGTAAGCTTATGAGCTTATTTGATTTCGGCTTATATAACATACGCCCCAATTTTCTGGCTTATATTAAGACTTATGAGTTGTTTATCATATCGTAATAAACTTATATAAGCCTACAAGTCTCAAAATAAGCCGAAAAATTAGTGCTTATGTTATATAACCCGAAATCAAATAAGCTTATAAGCCCACATATAAGCTGAAACAAACACTCATTAATTGTCCACTTCTAAAATTAAATAAGAAATTTAGATCGAGTTTACTATATTAACCTCACTTAAAATATTATTACAAACTTTAAAAAAGTTATAAATTAATTACTTAAGGATAAATTTGTTATTATAAAAAAACCAATTAAAACCACCTAAAGTTTTACTTTAAGCATATTACACCTTATTACAAACTACTTTCTACTTATAAAATAAAGTAAAAACATTAATAATAATTAAAACCACCTAAAGTTTCATAATCGACACTTTTATGATCCTAACAAACTCCCTGAAGACTATCAGTGAAAGAATACAACCTGAAGACATTGGCGGAAACTTTTTAAAGCTAAAAGCAAAGGAAGACAAAAGTATAAGAGTAGCTAAAAAGCAAATAGTTAAATTAACTATTTGCTTTTGTCTTTTGATGGAAGTGCACATGACTGCACATAATGCTTACTTTTCCCAAAAGTAAAAGAAAAAAAAGACAAAGACAAGAGTGGTTGCTTGGACGTTTGTGAAGCTTGCAAGAGAAGCTTCACTTTTTCTTTTAAATACCAGTTTGTAAGAAGTAGATAGTATCCATTCCAAAACAAACACAAAAATACAAAATGTATTAGTTGATAAGTTTGATCCTCTCCTAAAACACACAAAGCCAAGATGCTTGTGGTTCATATTAGGAGAGTTTATTTGTCATTCAATCTCAGTTGTTGTGCCGCCAACAACCGGGTATAATTCTTTGATTCATATAAAAAAAGAGTTAAACGTTGAAACGTACAAATTGTGTTATTAGTATCTTATCGGTCTCGTGTTAAATATATTTCTTATATATGTTTGCACGATTTTAGGGACCAACATTTTAAACTTGACAACTTTTAAAAAACATATAGTATATTTGTTTTTAAAAACAAACACGCTTTATATTTCAAAAAACACACGCTTTACATAGAGGGTTGAACCAGAATCATGGTTTCACAAGTATAGTTATTTGTCGTTATACACCGTCATATTACACAAGTATTCACCTACTATAGAAGAATGCTAGATTCAAAAAAAGAATTAAGTACTCTCTCCGTCTCATATTTATATTTCACTTTTCCTTTTCTGGGTTGTCTCAAATTAAGGGGGCGTTTGTTTCGGCTTATATGTGAGCTTATGAGCTTATTTGATTTCGGCTTATATAACATACGCCCCTATTTTCTCGCTTATATTGAGACTTATGAGTTTATCATATCGTAATAAACTTATATAAGCCCATACGTCTCAAAATAAGCCGGAAAATTGGGGCTTATGTTATATAATCCGAAATCAAATAAGCTTATAAGCCCACATATAAGCTGAAACAAACACTCATTAATTGTTCACTTCTAAAATTAGATAAGAAATTTAGATCGAGTTTACTATCTTAACCCCATTTAAAATTATTATTACAAATTTTAAAGAAATTATAAATTAATTACTTAAAGGTAAATTTGTTATTATAAAAAAAACACTTATATTTATTTTTGTTTGTGAACAATAATTTGGGTAACCAATAAGAAAAGATAAATTATGATGATGGTTCCATTATAAAATTTTCTAAACTTTTACGGTCTTTCACGGTTATGAGTGCGATACCGTCTAATTTTTTAAAGGACTAGGATCCTTTAAAGTTCAAAATGAACATGACCTATCATGTTGAGTTTATTGTGAGTGCAAGTTTAATTTAAAATAAAACAAATGCCCCCACAATAATATAATATTTGTTTTTTTTCTCTAGCAACAACTTCAACATGATTCATTTTAAACTTATGATCCTAGTCGTTTTTTAAACTCTGGCTCAAAATATAGATCAATAACTTTTGTGTGGAAAATCAATAGAAGAGAAAAAAAACAATCCCCAGCTGCTACTCGTACCTCATAAAATTAAAAGTTAAAAGAAGATGATGATGAAAAAGGCGAAAAACTTCAGAAAAAGGAAATCAGAAGACGATGAAGATGAAACACAAGTTGCTGAAGAAGATGATACCAATGACAGGCGGTAATATCTTCTTCTAAATAAATAAATAATAAACACATTCAATCATTATATATTATTATTATTACTCATTTTGATTTAAACCCCTTTAGGGTTTCTTGAAATTGGGTCAAAATGATTCACCAAATTGACCCACTTTGCTAGTGAATTAGATCAGCTTCAAAATAAGCATATAAGTAGAAACAGCTGGATTATTAAAATAAGCCCACTAAAAGTGAGCTTATGAAACATAAGCCCAAAACCCAAATAAGCCATAAACTGGCTATATAAGCCGAAACAGACACCCCTTTTGTATATAATCTGCAATGTGAGTTGGTAATGCTTCCATAACAGAAAATTATTCACTAATTGGGTAAATTGTCACAAATTGTTCGCTTTTAGTGATTCATATGACCTGTCAAGGTTTCAATAGTTTGTTGGCAAAAGATGTTGATAACCGCCAACACTAAGTGGTTCTCACGCCACGATAATATTTACAAGGCAATTAACTTAGCAGCGTGCCACTCATAAGATGTTCTACTTGGTTATAGTTTTCATTTTTCTACAAACGCACATTTAACTTATTAAGTTTCAGTAAGCGTTAGGTTTTAGTGGTTCAGATTTAAACTTATATGTTGTTTGTGGAAATTGAGGATTAAGACAGTTTGCTAGGGTACTGTCAATTCAGATGGAATGCTAGGTTTGTCGTACAAACTGAGCCAATTTTACGCAATTAGGCTATCATTCTGGATCTTCTAATACATATCTGATGCCATAAGATTATGATTTTGGATACTGAAATGTGTAGCTTTAGAAATTAACTAATTGTGCAAAGGGACACTAATCTGCTACATTGGTCAATTTGCTAGTAAAGTAGTTGTTTTTTGTTGGCAGTCTGACATTGGAATTTAAAGCGAATGTTATTTCTGGCAGAAATCTAAATTTATGAAAGTGATCGAGTCCCGTATACAAAGAAGATATAGTAGTTGTCAATTGTCTCTCTAAATAGGAGTCGTGAGGTTGAGAGTCGCCTTCTTGTAACTCCAAAAGTTCATTAGTGGATTTTAATTTGTGAAATAGGCTTGAGGGGTCAAATTAGCTAACTCTTGGCGTGTCATTTTCGTGTTCAGGTTACCATTGTTTGGATATTGTTTTGTTGATTTCTTGTTGAGGTGTCAAATACTAACAATAAATTATTTTGTTTGTGACTCTTTGTATATCGTGTGCAATGTGAGTTAGTATACTTTTATAACGAATGGTATCATGACATTACTATGTGAATATTTTGCACTCAGAGAAGTGGTTTAACAAAGATTGATGAATACAGATTAGCTTTAGAAGAGATCAAGTTCCTTCAGAAGCTGAGGGAGCGCAAGTCTGGAGTTCCTGCGATAGTTAAAACAGGTCAGACTGCTGCAGCTAGTAACGGAAACAATGCTGGTGGGTTGGTCTCGAAAGGCGGTGACAAGGCTGAAGGGGATGGTGAAAAAGATGATTTGGTTTTGCAGGATACTTTTGCTCTAGAGACTGCTGTCTTGGATGAAGATCCACATATGTATGTACCCTTGATACCCCATTATGCGTGTGCTGTTTTTTTACTGTCCTCACGGAGTCACGGGAAATGTTTTATTCTAAATTAAATTGATTAAAGACATGTATAATGTTGAATCTCTCAGTATCTAGATATCACTTGTATTGCAAGATATATATTTATTAGTATAATTTTTTGTTGAGGTAAATAGTATGAACCCTTAGGTAGTTATATAAGGGACATAACTAAAAGAACTTATGGTAAAACTACCTTACTATTGCAGTATATACCAGACAAAAAGTTAACAGTTTCTCTTGCTAATAAGCAGGTTAAGATACGTTGAGCGAGAGTTAGCTAAGAAAAAGGGGAAGAATATTGATGAGCCAGATCAAGTCGAAAATGATATAAAACGTGCGGAGGATGAACTATACAAAATTCCAGAGCATCTTAAGGTGAACATACTGGCTTCATGTTATCTGTTCTCGTTTATTCATATATCATACTTCCCTATATGCCATCCAAACATCTTTGTAAGTAAATTTTCACTACATAGTTGTTGTGAGAAGGTTTAACTTCTGTTGGCAAACTCTCTGATTATATCAGTTTGAGGCAAATGCTTAACACTTATATGGTAAATGATGGAAATATCTTCATTGATGCCGAAATGATATATGAAGATCTTCTTCCGATATTCTCGAAACAAGAAAACCTAAAATGATATAACTAATGATGCTCTAAAGAAATTTCATAAATGTATTCAAAGTTGGGTGTGCTTCAAATGCCATGCATCAACAATGTTTCTATGCAGGTTGGCTGACGGGTCAAGATGTGCTGTAAAATGACCAAATTATTTCGACAATGCATATAAATAATCATGTACATACTATTTTAATAAAAATGATATGTTTTATTTATTGATTTAGGAGGCTGTAACTTGTAAGTACTAGAAAACACGTATTGGGTGAATTCGACTCGGTTGACCTATCAACCCACTTGGCTTTTCACTTTTAGCTAAGTTTTTACTTTTGCCCATATATTTCATTGGATTTAAAATTAAATTAAATCGGCCCATTGTATGTAATTTAAATGAATATTTTATTGAATAAGAAAATGTTAGGCAGTTGACTAATATCAGACCTAAGTTTATATTTGGTTAGAGGTGTAAGTGTACAAACAAGCGAAGTATTGAATGTTAAGAATAAAGACAGGTTTGACAAAGTAACATGTACGATAATAGTTAAGCTATATAATTAATTCACGCATATATCATGCTGCTGTATATTCCATTTCAAACCACATTTGCAAGTAAATGTGAGTCACCCATAGTTGTTGTGAAAATTTTGAAATTTAACAAAAGGTAGCTTAGAGCCAATAAACAATATGAATTATCTTAGTTTTTGGAGTTTAGGAGCTTATCGAGTCTGAGTTTTTAAAAAGCGCGGCCTGGGTAGGCACAGCCCGACGTCGCGCCGAGCAGATCATCATACCCCCAATTCATCGTACACCACTGAAGCATTGCATAAGGGATGGCGTGGTGAGGCCGCAACGCATCAGGCACGCATCAGCTAATGCGTGCATCGGTGCGTTTTTTTGCGCATCTATGTTACTTGGGTATTTAAAGTAAAATTTTGTACCCTTACAAATGTGTATCTGGGTCTTTTTCTTAATGGCTTTGCTTTTAAGATAGTCCAATTTTGCCCAATTATAGTAAAAAAATATCACGAAAAAAGTCGCAGATCCTTCTAACTCAAATTGGAATTAATTATCAAGCATATATCATGCTGCTGTATATGCCATTCAAACACATTTGCAAGTAAATTATCACTCCATAGTTGTTGTGAAAAGTTTTGAAATTTAATGGCAAAAGGTAGCTTAGAGCCCAATAAACAATAGTGATGTACGCTTAGTTTTTTGGAGTTTTAGACTTATCGTGTTAATACTTACTAAGTTCGACTCTAAATCGATTAAGCATAAACCCAAGCTTAGCCAAGATAATAAAAGGATGATTTTTAACTCTTTTGACCCTTCAACCCACTTGGCTTTTCACTTTTGCTATCAGTTTATAAAATTTTTTACCCATATGATTCCAGATAAAACTGAACTAAACTAAACCATTTTGTAGTTGACTAATGTCTAGTGAGTATTTGGTCAAGTGAAGAATAAGCGTGCATACATGCATGTAGTTGATGGTTAAAAAATGAATGGTTTGACCTAGAAGTAGTCGCATCATGAATAGTTAAGCTGTAGAATGTATTACTCTATCAAGCATGCTAAACACTGACACCGACTGACCGACACATGATAGATTACAAAATAAAAAATATGCTGATATTCTTGGAAGATGAGCGAGGAAGACTTGTTATAAACGTTCATGTATTTTTGTATCAAAATTTTTAACTTTAAGAAATGTTCATATTTGCATGTGTTATATCTACATTTTAGTTACCTAATTATTTTTAATAAATAAAGACAGAGACTTGTGTTACGGTAGATGCCATGATTATCCATTAATAAAAAAAGAACTTGTAATGTTTATGCTAACAATCTCTTGTGTGGACTTAGGTCAAACAACGAAACTCGGAGGAAAGTTCAACTCAGTGGACCACTGGAATTGCTGAAATCCAGCTACCCATCGAGTATGGCCTATTATTCCCCCTCCCTTCATCTTAATGTTAATGCCTTTAAATTGATTGTGACGTCTTTGCCTCCTTAAAAATTTGTTAACTTGCCATTGGTTAAATTTTTGCAGATTTAAGCTGAAAAATATAGAGGAAACAGAGGCTGCCAAAAAGCTCCTGCAGGAGAAAAGGCTTATGGGTCGATCTAAAACCGACTCTACCATACCTTCAAGTTATAGTGCCGACTATTTCCAACGTGGCAAGGACTTTGCCGAAAACCTTAAGAGAGGTATATTTATTTAAATGTTCACACAACGAACTGTCCATCGCTTTTTGTCGTATCTTTCTATTAGAGGCGGCTATTTTGACTCCTCAATTAAGGAATAATTAGAGATAAAACTTGTTAAGCAAAGGAAAAGGTAAGATTCCCTCTGCGGGGTGGGTACCAACTGATTGGTAACCAAACAAGGCGGTTACCAACGGTTGGTTCATGGGTATGTGCTTTTGACAGTGTAATAGAGTCCTATAAGTAACACTTTACCTATGTTATCTTTGTAACAAAATACAGAACAAAAATAGGTATAATCACAGTAACATTAACACACTCTAAGATGAAACTAATATGCGTCAACAGTTACACCATTGACATCTCGAGATAACAAAAGCATAAATACTTTATTATAGTTTCATGGAACATCTACAGGCTGCAATATGTGCTTACTAGTAAATATTTCATATATATATAATGTTGCTATCATATAGATAACAACGAAACCGAATTATGGTAAACTGGTTTCTCGGTTATCTGTCATTCTGTCTTTTTGATTTCGGATTATTTATCTGGTTCTTGACTCCCGTGAGGGAGTTTCTTCTCATAGGCAATGTCGTATCCTAGAACCCTATGATAATATGATTACTGCAATTTCCACACAAATTTTTGCAATTGCATTTAGACGTCCATTGACACAAGAAGCTGCAAGTTTTAGAAAAACCTACAATATCTTTTTCTAGATTTTAGTATTCCTACACTGTATTCGTTCTACATGAATGTGTACACATGTTTTGAAAATGACAGAAACAAATACCCGAGCTTCGAGCTCCCTACCATAGACAAAGCACATGTACAAACACGTGTAACAAGTAATTTGAGCCATTTTTAATGCTCTTTATTAATAACCCTTGACCATGGTTATGTGTCTTTGACCATAAATTTGTGTTTTGCAGTTCTCTTTTAACATGTGAAACACAAATGACAATCTTAGCAACGACATCAATGATGGACAACAAGACCTTAACATTTCCATTTGAAATATTTGAACTCCCCCACCATTTCTAACATATTTGAGCAGCAAAAGCCCTTCCCTATTTGTGTATATGTATTTCATGCAACGTTCATTATTACAAAGTTACCAAAGCCCAGGGGGTAGAGATTTATAGGCTTTTTAATGAAAAATGGACGGAGTTAGACAAATGACACAAAGCTTATAATCTATTAAAACCTTAAACAAATAACAAGTTCTCAACAGTGGTAGATAAAGAACAAATGATAGCTCGCTAGAGTACAATAGGGTATTGATTAATATCAATTATGTTTTTTAAATTTTTTGTTCTGATTCCATAACGACGTTAAAAAATCCCTAAAAATGGGAAAGTTTGTTGGGGGGTTGATTTGGTTTTTATTGGGTTGCATTGCAAAATCACATAAACACTCACCCACTCGCACATAATCATCACCATTTACACTATTTGGTTCCCCAAACCAATAAAAGACACGAGAAAAACCACCCTAGAAACGGTACCAAATCAATAAAGTCTCAGACATTTAATGTTCCAAAAAAAAAAATTATTAGAAAAACCCGGATTATTATAAATGGGTCCAATACTAAAAAACCGTGTGTTGTGTGAGTGTCATAATATGCCTGTGATAAAATGCTTGCTTTAGTTTTTTTTAATAAAATAATGCTTGCTTGCCCAACATAGTATGAAAACAAACAACTTGAATTGTCCTTCAATTGGTTAGTTGTTGATTAGAAAAACCATTCAAAAATACTCCTAATATAATAAAAATAAAATTGAAAGTAATGAAAAATAAACCACAAAGAAAGTGTCGTGGGGGGGTTGAAACCCGAACCGCCGTTTGTTGTGTGTTTGTTCTCATCAATCCTGATTTTGGGGTTTGGTTTTGAGTGTTGTTGGGGGGTGGGTTTTGGGTGGGTTTGGGCTGGGGGGGGCCATTATTCAAACTCGAGAAAACGCGCGCGTTCATCTATTTCTCCCTACCTTTTTTCACAAAATATTTCAATCTTTGAATTTTATCTATCTTTTTATTTCAATCAAAACCGCTTTATTACAAACGCCACCTTTTGTTCCATCCTGTGATCCTGACCTGCAGAGGCAAGGAGGGCAGGGAGGGCGAATTATTTTCCATTTTTTTATATTCAATGTAGTATTTGACGACTTGTTATTTCAGGAGGTTTAAAAAAAAAGGTTGTATTTTATATCTCATGGGTCAAACGAGTAAAGTTAAATATTAGCTAGATTTTATGTCCAATATTTTTTAGAACGGATTTTATGTCCAATATACCGTGTGTGTGTGTGTGTCATATGCTTGCAACATCTTGAATTTCATTGTGTTAGTTATACCATTCATATAATCCTATATAATAAAATGAAATATGAAATAAAAAACTAAAAGTGTCGTGGGTTGAACCCGTTTGTTCCATCCTGTTTTGGGCCATTATTCAACGCGCGCGTTCTTTTCACATCTTTGAATTATCTTTTTATTCAACGCGCCCTTTTGTTCCATCCTGTTGACCTGGCAGGGCGAATTTTTTCATGTAGTATTTGACTTGTTTTCAGGGTAGCAATTAAAATGTTATTTCAGTTCACGTGGGTGGATTATGATTTTAATGATGAGCAGAACTAGATTGAATTATCTTTTTATATTGTTGAACTGTTTTAATTAAATGATATCACAGACCATCCACAGCTTTACAAGGACAAAAGTGCAAATAACAACGGAGAATCTAGAGCCAGTGATCCTGCTGCTGTGGACGGAGGAGCAGGTGGCGCGGGTGGTGCTGGTGGAAGACAAGCGGCAACTGATCAATTTATGCTTGAGCGCTTCAGAAAAAGAGAACGGCATCGTGGGACCAGAAGATGATAAACGAACAAGTTTGTGTATTGTACTTTTTCTCTATCTTTGATTGTAGTTACCCATAGGTGTTTGTTACACCATGACACCCATCTTACAGTTTATTAGCACAGCTATAGTTTAATTGCATAACTCTGTTATTGTCGTCTCTCCGGTTCTTTGTGTACTGTTTCATCCATGTGTATTGCAGTCGGGAAACACTGCAGATTTCTGATCCCAAACCCCTTTTATATGAACCAAACAATGGGGCTACAGTTACCGATAATTTCTTATAGAACTGACCTTGGCAGCCTGAATCGAGATATGGGTTGCCCACATAACCTTTATTGCATTCATACCGATACACAAACATTTACATTATAACAGTAGCTGTTTTCTTTGCACTAGGTAGCCGCGGGTCTTATTACTCAATCAACCAAAACTGGGACACTGGACCTTATACTCTCTATAACCTCCGAAGCATTGGAAGAAATATCTAATTACCCCTGAACTTAAAACTGCCTTCCATGCCAATAAATAATGTATATTCCATTAGTGGTTGATTGGAGGAACAATTTTGGGTGTTTATCAGATGTCTTACAAGTCACGTAGAACGACTCGTCTAGAGCACAACCTGTGTCTTGTCCAATACCGAAAGTCTGAAAGGGTATGGAGCTGTAATGTTACCGCAATGGATTTGACAGTTTTGGTTTTGTTACGCTGTTCACAGTTCTTGAATTAGCACCTTGAAATCTTCCCTTGGTCGTTGCACAAGGGAATGTAAACAAACATATAACGAAATAAAGAAGCATGACTCGCCTTTATTTTATTTTTTATTTCGTAGTCTCTATCGCATTCTCATCACTGCCACCTAAGCGTGAACTCAATTTTCTTTCTCTACAACCAATTTCATAATTAAATTAGTGTAATAAGCGACAAACTTCACTACCAAAATATACCCATCAAAACTATTTAATACAAACATCTCACGACTCGTTCAAGCAGTCGACTTTTCCTCTTGAAGACCCGTCTTCCCTGGCCTCTGTAATAAAAACATGCGGTTTGCATGGTGCCAACAAGACATAGAAAGCGACTATTCTAGCATTGACTCTGTCTTCCAAAACAACACGGCATCGTGGATCTATAATTATGACTTCACTTTTCAGATCTTTCTCACATTTACATTTTATTTTCTTTGCATTATAGTTAGAATCCATAATGGTTATTCTAAAAGATGTTCCAGAAGCATCTTCATCTTGTTCACCAAGCAATGACAAAAAATATGATGTATTTTTAAGTTTTCGAGGTGCAGACACTCGTAACAGTTTCACCAATCACCTCCATGAAGCCCTTAAGAATGCTAATCTTAGAACCTTTTTGGACGATGAAGAAATTGATACTGGGCTATATTTGAAACCAGAGTTAGAGAGTGCCATTCGAGCATCCAGGGCTTCTGTTATTGTCTTGTCAAAGAATTACGCTACTTCCACATGGTGCCTTAATGAACTGGCGTTGATCCTAGAGCAACATAGGGACTTTGATCATATTGTTATCCCAATATTCTATCATGTTGATCCTAGCGATGTGAGGAAGCAACAAAAAAGCTTTGGAGATGCAATGGAAGATTATAAGAAAAAGATGGAGGCAGAAACAAATGCAGAGAAAAAGTGTGAATGGGCTCAAAAGATAGAGATATGGAAGAATGCACTTACACTTGTTGCTGATTTGAAAGGGAAAGATGCGGCTGGCCGGTAACTTCTTTCTTTCCTTCATGCTTTTATGAGTAATTAACATAAGCTGTCCTAAGGTTCTGAAACTTGATAGTTTAGTATGATACTACTTAATATTTCAAAATCTGGTTTATTAGCATTATGGATCGTATTCCGTACTGTGAATTATTAATTTGTGTAGTTCTGACTGAATTCAATTTTTCAATAAGCTCGTCATTAAGGTTCTAAAACTTGATAGTTTAGTATGAGATTATTTTAATATGATACTTAATATTTCAAAATCTGGTTTATTAGCTTTATGGATTATATTCTGTACTATGATTTATTAACTTTTGTAGTTCTGATTGAATTCAATTTCTCAGAGCGGAAACGGTGTTTATCGACGAAATTGTTAAGGAAATCTACCATAGACTAGGTGTGCCGCTAAATACTACTCTGCCACTACTTATTGGGATGGATGATGAGATTAAGTTCATTACATCATGGTTAAAAGATGGATCCTCGCATACCGGCGACATTCTCACTATTTTGGGTATGGGTGGGATTGGGAAGACATCTTTAGCGAAATATATATATGGGTTATATTGTCGTGAATTCAGCAAAAGTAGCATTGTTGAAAATATAAGTAGAAGATGTGAGGAAAGTTTTAATGGGTTGCTTGATTTACAGAAACAACTTTGCAGTGACATTTCAAAAACAAGTTCGATTCAAGGTCAAAATGTTATCTCTGTCATTGAGAATGCATTAGCCAATAAAAAGGTGTTTTTAGTTCTTGACGATATTGATAGTTTTGTCCAGTTGGATGCGTTACTTGAAAAGAGGGGGTTTTATCCTGGAAGCAAAATCATAATAACAACCAAGGATGAGTCGTTGACACACACTTTTTCACCATTGAACCCAGAAATTCAACCCATGCATACAAAACACTTTCTAGATTAAATTTTTTTTCAAAATTAAATTTTTTTTCGAAATTAAATTTTTTTTAAAAATTAGATTTTTTTTAAAAAATTTTTGGTTAAAATTTTTTTAGAATTTTTTTCAAAATTAAATTTTGTTTCGAAATTAATTTTTTTTTTTAAATTAAAAATTTTTTTAATTTTTTTTCAAAATTAAATTTTTTTCGAAATTAATTTTTTTTTTAAAATTAGAATTTTTTTAAAAAAAATTTTGGTTAAAATTTTTTTCAAAAATAATTTTTTTTTCGAAATTAAATTTTTTTTCGAAATTAATTTTTTTTTCAAAATTAAATTTTTTTTCGAAACTTTAGTTTTAGAATACTTATTTCTGCTGAAGTAACTGCCCGAAATTGTTAACATTATTTTATATACCATATAAGTATTACGGAAAGAGTTTATAGTTATAATTTGATTAAGTGTATCAATCGATGTAGCATTTCTCACATGTATAATTTCTCTAAAAACTCTTAGTTTCAAAGATAAAATTACACAGTTAATAACCAAACAATTGTTATAATATGGCTTAAAGAATTTGTAAGATCCAAACAACTACATTTTTAGCTGTTATTATCTTGGGATATTAATTTTTCGATGCTAAATAGTAAACTAAAGATACTTTCATACAATACAAACTGGTCAAATTTACTTTCTATTGATGAAATAGCTTGATCTGCACTGTACAAGAAGTAATCGGTTCTAAAAGTCTGTTCGTCGATTTTTATAGTTTCATTGTCAACATCTTTCTACAAATAGCTAGTTTTCCTTTCAAATTTTCGTTCCACGTTCATAATTTCTTTAGCAATTTCTTTAGCGGAACTAAAGCATCCTTAAAAGCAACTTCTAATTGAAAAATGATGCATGAGTAGATTAGATATTACTACATAATGAAAGTATGTTTGTGGGTATGAAAAAATAAATGTCCATTGATCAATGTAAATGATAAATAGTTGTTATCACACGAATTAATTTAATCTTTGCTTATTTTCATGCAAAAATTGGTCATTTATATACTTAATATATTTTGGCTTAAGTTTCTACAACTCGTTGGCTTAAAAATGAAAAGTAAAAACAGAAAAGCCCAACACTTTAATTAATTAACATTTATTAGCTAATTGGGGTCTTGAATAATCAGATTTGTATAGATGGCGGGAAAAAAGACATGTGACTGACGTTATATATATACCATGTCCTACAAAATCCGGGGCCTTAAAAAATTGGAGGCCTAAAGCCCTAGCTTTACTTGCTTTACCTTTGAGCCACCACTGAGTTTAGTATGATACTACTTAATATTTCAAAATCTGGTTTATTAGTATTATGGATCATATTCCGTACTGTGAATTATTAATTTTTGTAGTTCTGACTAAATTTAATTTTTCAGAGCGGAGACAGTGTTTATCAAAGAAATTGTTAAGGAAATCTACCATAGACTCGGTGTACCGTTGAATACTACTCTGCCACTACTTATTGGGATGGATTATAACATTAAGTTCATTACATCATGGTTAAAAGATGGATCCTCGCATACCGGCGACATTCTCACTATTTTGGGTATGGGTGGGATTGGGAAGACATCTTTAGCAAAATATGTATAATTGGGAAGCAATCTTTAGACAAAATATGTATATGGTTATAAAGTCGTGAAGCTCAGGGCAGAATTATAATTTTTATCGATAGTTGAAAATAATAGAGTAAGAAAGATGTGGGAAAATTATAAGAGCGGGTTAGGACTTGATTTAGGCAAAAGCAAACTATGCAGTTAGCATTAAAAAACAAGTTCTGATTCAAAGGTCAAAATGGTATCTCGGTGACATTGAGAGATGCATTAGCCAATAAAAAGTGTTTTTAGATTCATTGAACGATAATTAGGGATATTTTTTGTCCTTCTTCCAGTTGGATGCGTTACTTGGAAAGAGGGGGTTTCATCCTGGAAGCAAAATCATAATAACAACCAAGGATGAGTCGTTGACACACACTTATTCACCATTAAACCCAGAAATTCAACCCAAGCATACAAAACACTTTCTTGTAGGCTTATGCAAGTCTGCATCATTAAAGCTTCTAAGTTTCCATGCATTCGGGTGCGCAGTTCCAAAGAAGGGTTATGAAGAGGTTTCAGATGATATTGTGAAGTATAGTGAAGGACATCCATTGGCTCTTGAAGTTTTGGGCAGGTCTCTACATAATCAAGATGTAGCTTATTGGGAGGATTACTTAGATAAATTAAAGAAAGAGCCTGATTCCCGTATAGCAAAGGTTTTGAAGATGAGTTTTCACTCTTTGTCAGATAATGATAAGGAATTATTTAAGTATATTGCTTGTTTCTTTGTTGGAGAAGATAGAGATTTTACGGAAATATTGTTGAAGGTATGTGGTATAAACACAAGATCTGGGATCACAAATCTCATTCAGAGATGCCTTGTTAGTATTGCTTGGAAAAAGTTGAAGATGCATTCACTGATACAAGACATGGGAAGAGATTTAGTACATCAAGAATCACCGAATAAACCCTGGATGCGTAGCCGATTATGGGATCACGAGGAGTCATTTAATGTGTTGAAACGGAGAAAGGTAAGACGCCACTCATGCTTGTTAATTATGCATTCTTCAAGTATTTTGAATTTCTATTTACATATATGGAACATGTAAATTAATCTGCATTCCATTTCTTTTTCAGGGTACTGAAGATATTCTAGGCCTCTATCTTGACATGAGAATGCTTAAGAATCATACGTTGCGTGGATCATTTGAGCTGCAAACAGACACTTTGAGTAATCTGGATAATCTCAAACTTCTACAACTCAATTATGTGCATATCGATGGGTCCTATGAGAATTTTACAGAAGAATTAAGATGGTTGTGTATGCATGGGTTTCCTTTAGAATGTATACCTTCAGACTTAAGAATGGAAAATTTGGTTGCTCTAGACATGTCTTATAGCAATATCAAATCATTTGACATGCTTGATAGTAGCCTACAACCACCTGCAAAGAGGTAAAAGGTAAGAAGATAAAAGGATCTAATTCTTTTAAGGTTCCCTTTTATTAATGCAACTCACTATTAATTTACTTGCCTGTTAACTTCAGAGGTTGATTGGATCATGCTCAAAAGATAAACGGTCGCTTGGCTCATTGAAGATTCTTGATCTGAGCTTCTGTGAACAACTTCTTTGTTTGGGCGGCTTTTCAGAACTCCCTGCACTTGAGAGGTTAATAGTTACTAATTGCATATGTCTGGTTGAGGTTTGTGAATCAATTGAGCAATGTGCTAAACTTTCCTTCATTAATTTAAGTTACTGCAATAAGTTGAAAAAGCTTCCAACAAGTTTAGAAAAGTTAAAGAAGGTCGAAACATTGTTACTAGATGGATGTGATCTTCATGAACCTCCAGTCGAGATGAGGGGCATGGATTCACAGGAAATAGTCAGGGACATAAACTCACAAGAATTTTCATGTGAGGCTATACCAAGTAAGTTAAAGTTTCTTGCTTTTTTGCCGAGCTCACTAGTAAGGTTATCACTTGCAAATAATAATTTGTCAAATGAATCCTTTCCCACGGACTTTAGTTGCCTATATATGTTAAAGGAACTAAATTTAGATGGCAATCCTATCATATCCATGCCCACTTGTGTCAGAAGCCTTCCAAGACTTGAGAAACTTTCTATGATCAATAATATCTTGCTAGTATCGGTTGAGCATCCTCCATGCACATTAAAAGAATTGTATATTAGGGAATTCGATTCTGATGGTCTTGATACTTCGCTACGCAAAATTGTATTGGATCCGGAGATGTCCACACTCAAGTTATCAGCAGTTTTTGAATTTTTTAAACCTTGGTCGATTGAAATTGAAGGCATGTTCAAAAGCCAAAGTATGTCTGGTGCAGTTAATATATTACGTAGTTTGGGCTGGATTAATTCCGATTATACATCAGTGAGACGACGAGGTTATTATATCAAGGTTTCATCTAATTACCCATATTTCTTTGTGTGAATATTTATAAGGGTGAATATATGTGCTAATGTATTAATCTCGTATTTGGCAGCTTTATTATGAGTTTGGAATATTCAGCACATTTTATCCGAGGAAAGCAATGCCAAGTTGGATTAGGGATAGAAACAAGGGGCCAATAATATCGTTTACCATCCCTAATTTATCTCCTAGAAAGCTCAGAGGATTGAACTTCTGCTATCTGCAGACGTTTCAATGGCAGCGTGGGTACGACATCTATGATCACGACTTTAAAGTGCCTTCAATCAAAATTAGCAATGTAACAAAAAACACCACCTGGATATACAATCACCTTATATTGGAAACCAAGATGATAGGGAAAATTATGATATTCTTAAGCCATTGGATGTTTGGGACGAATGAGATGGAAACTGGTGACCATGTTACAATTACTGTAACACAGAGAACACGACATGGTCACCGTCAACTAACGAATGAGTGTGGGATTAGTCTTGTGTATGATGATGATGTTATTAATGGTGATGAGTTATTTGCGGATAGCAACGACGACGACGACGACGACGACGACGACGACGACGACGACGACGATGAAGTTGACCTCAGTTTTTTGGATGATGAAAGGATGAAAAACGAAGAAGAAGAAGTTCCATTGAGTTATTACAAGTCATGGGATCATATAATTGGTAAAGATCTCTCAGCTTTTCAATCAGCCACCGGAGTATACATACTACAAAACAAGCGCTTTTCTTGGAATTCTACTTTTTTTGAAAGCGAAGAATATTATGGTCCCTCCGATGCAGACTCCGATTAATGGATGTCATTTTATAAAATCGTGTTATATGTATTAAGTTTTCAGACTTGAGTGCATCAATTTTCTTCTAGTTGCTTTATGGGTTTGGCTCACGGGAAAGTATAAAAAAAATACTAAAGATTCTTTTTTTCTCTCGTTAAAACACAGTTTTTTATCAGTTTTTGTTTCGTATTTTTTTGTCAGATCTATACTTTTGACTTATTAAAATTTATAATTTTATTTCGCATTTTCAGTTTCACAGTTTTATAATATAAACAACATTATAAAATTAAAAAATAAATAAAAAAAATAAAAAATCTGGAAAAACAAGTTGTACGAATAGCTTTTTAAAGGGTATGTATAACCTACCCTGCTTGAAAACACGTATTGGGTTAATACAACTCTGTTGACCGATCAACCCACTTGGATTTTCACTTTTAGCTAAGAGCATACACTATGATAAACCTTTTCAAAAGGCGTATAAAATGCCACATCAATTATCTTTAGACCTTTTGGATTATAAACATACATTCACTATGGTATAAACCTTTACAACTTCATAAAATGGTTTACATAACACATACATTAAATGTTTTGAAATTATGAAGAGGTTCAAGATTTAGGACCTCTTCATGCCACATAGACATGAAATGGAACTCCACTATAAATGAAATGAAAAATAAACCTATTCATCATTTTTAGACCTTTTTATAAACCATCATAGTGGATGCCCTAAGTTTTTTACTTTTGCCCATATATTTCGTTGGATTTAAATTTTAATTAAATCTGCCCATTATATGTAATTTAAATAAAATTTTAATTCAATAAGAAAATGTTATGTTACTGCAATGAATTTGAGAGTTTGGGTTTGTTATGCTGTTCATAGTTC
Organism: Tanacetum coccineum; assembly: GCA_026074375.1. Classification (NCBI taxonomy): domain Eukaryota; kingdom Viridiplantae; phylum Streptophyta; class Magnoliopsida; order Asterales; family Asteraceae; genus Tanacetum; species Tanacetum coccineum. Next base: position 32,966 of record BQNB010012629.1, read on the forward strand.
TTGAATTAACATCTTGAAATCTTCTCTCGGTTGCTGTACAAGGGAACGTAAACAGACACAACAAAATAAAGAAGCATGACCTGCCTATTTTTTTAATTTTTTTATTTCGTAGTCTCTATCTCGAGCAGCAAAAGCAGGGAACATACTGACAAATTATATTCTCCTTGCTAATTATTTAATCTTAACTATTAATATAACCAAAGTTAAGTTTTAAAATGAATGTCAATACATGGGAAAAATTAATCTGCTTAAGAATTATATCAAAATGAGAAAACTGCCTACAACCTTCTCAGAATAATCAAAGTTTTTCTGAGAGCAAACCATCAATTATATCAAAGTTAAGTTTTTCAGAACCTTCACAACCCAAGTAAAAAATGTCTAAATCAAACCAAACAATAAATCTATTTCCTCTTCTTAAGTGGGCCTGTTTTATAACCACTTTTACTCGGTTTCCCCCAAGAACTAGTCGAAACCCTGCCTCTACACCCACTACTCTTACTTTTACCTTCACCACCACTATGAGGATGGTCCACCGGGTTCATCGCCACTCCTCTAACCGTAGACCTAATCCTAAGCCACCGGCTATGACCAGCTTTCCTCAGCTTCTTGGTTGCATGTTCAGGGTTGGAAACTACCCTAATTGTTGCCCTGCACCGTGAATCAATCAACTTTTCAACACCAGAAGGTAGTCTGATTAAACACAGTTTAGCGGCGAATGGTTCTTTCAAGATCTTTGCAGATGTGCTAGCTGCACGGACTAGCTTCCCTCATTGACCAGGGTTCATTTCAATATTGTGAATTATGGTTCCAATTCACATCATGGATATAGGCATGCAGCTACCGACTTGTGAGCTGATGTCAAGAGAGAACATTTGGTTGTATGGAGCTGTAAAAGAGACGGCTGTTAAGAATGAAATATACATAGGCGTGGGCAGCTGTTGGAAATATTGAGCTTGGAAGTTTTTTGGTCACATAGCAAGAGGTACAGCTAGTTGATGCACTAACTAATTGTACATGGCGTAAAACAAAAGGTATATGGCTAATACCACATGTAATTGACGTGGTATGTAAAGACCTGGTAAAGATATACACAAAAAACATACATAAACCATTGTTGCTGCCATTAATACTTCCTTTTAAGTTCTTTGTCTACCCCCATGTAATACACCAAAACAGAGTAACACGTGCGAGGCACGTGACCCGTTTGAATTCTCACACGTGCCAACCAACTTCCTAACCGTTTTTCCCGCCAACTTCATCCACCTTCATCCTCTATAAATAGCCCATCCTATCTTATTTGTAACTCAGATTTTAGTGTGTTTCTTTCTTACTGTGTGTAAAATACATCATTCTAATAACAATCCCATTTACAAAACACTTGAATTGTCTTTCTTTCTTTGATAATTCTGTGTTTGTATTTGCTAACTACCATCTCTAATCGCAGAGGTCTAGTTAAGCTCATTACAATTGGTATCAAGAGCTAGTTCTTGGCACTATTCCACCATTTTCAGTTACAAATTCAGTTTTTCTGTTACAAATTCGGTTAATTCTATTACAAATTCTATTTTGTCTGTTACACCACCATTTCTCTTGATCTTTGATCAGCCATCACACAAAAGTAAACTCCGGTCATTCTAGACCAATTTCCCAATTTCAAAAATGTCATTCATTAGATTTGATCCGTTTCCATTTCTAAAACACGTTAGTTAGGATTGTGTGGTGGTTATTTGTTCTGTGTGGTGAAACAGTTAGTTTGTTGAGAATTAGTTACAAGTGTGAAAATGGTGGGAACAAGAACTTCATCTTTAGAAGTGCACGTTGATAAGAGTACAAGGAATTATGTTACCAGTATAGTCACACCATTAAATGACAAAATTGAGAGTATGAGTGCTAGAATTGAGGAGTTGCTATTAGCAAGGCAGTATAATAACAATGGTGAAGGCACTAGTAGAGTTAGTCGAATAAGTAAGCTTGAATTTCTAAAGTTCTATGGAGATGATGTGCAGGGCTGGATGTTTCAAGTTAAACAGTTTTTCAGCATTGATAATGTCTCTGAAGGAGATAAGGTCAGGATGGTTTCTATACACATGTATGATACAACTTTGACTTGGCATTTGCAATTCATCAAAAGTCACGGGGAGACTGTTAATTGGTATGAAGAAGCGGTGTTAAAAAGGTTTGGATCTATTAATGAGGATCCAATGGCAGAATTAAAGAACCTCAGGTATGGATCTTCAATAAAAGATTATCAGAGTAATTTTGAGAGATTGTTAAACCTTGTTGTTATCAGTGAGCATCAGTCAATTAGCATGTTTATTGCTGGATTGCCTGCTGCTATTGAATTGAATGTTAGGATGTTTAGACCTAGAACTTTGTCTGATGCATTCAGTTTGGCAAGTTTGCAAGAGGCAACATTGGTTGTGATTAACAAGAAAAATAATCCCTTATTTGGCACACCTTTGGACTGCTAGCATTAGGGAATGCTAATAGGAAAAACACCAGTTATCCCTCTCAGTCTACTACTACTACTGGTTGTTGTGCCTGTGCCACAAACACCCAGCTGTGAACAAATATTTCTTCTAGTGAGATACAGGGCAAAAGATGTTGTTAAGCATAAGGAATTTGATTGAAAAAGTGGGCTAAGATTGGTGTTTCTATTGTGATAAGAATGTATGTTCCTAGACACAGTGATGAGGGATAAACGTTTGCCTTGGAAATAAAGGATATGGATGGTGAGGATGTGTTTTGGAAGAGGTGATTGATATGATTGAGTATGAATTGTCAGGGACACTACACATGTCTCTAAATGCCTTATCAGGAGTCCTCACTCACAACACCATGAGAGTGAAAGGCTATGTAATGAGGCAACTCTTGCACATTTTGATGGATTCAAAAAGTACTCATAACTTTTTGGATCTCTACACTGCTAAAAAGATAGGATGTAGAATTAGAAACACTTGTCCACTACAAGTAATTGTGGGAGATGGCAATAAGCTTATTAGTCAACACATGGTTAAAGACTTTTAGTGGAAAATTCAAGGAGTAATGTTTACCACAGATGTTATGCTCTTGCCCTTGGGAGGGTGTGAGTTAGTTTTGGGAGTCCAATGGTTATCCACTTTGGGAACTATCCAATGGAACTTCAAGGATCTAGTAATGTAGTTTCACTATGAGGGGCAAAAAGTGATTTTAAAGGGCACTCATCAAGCTGAGTTGGTTTGGTTAACTGGGAAGAAGATGTCAAAGTTGGTTTCTCAGACTGAAAATGTTCAAGTTTCCTCCTTGTGTTGTGTTGAGCAATCTGCTACCTTACACTTAATGCAGTGCAGTGAGGGTCAGGACATCAATTTGACTGAGGAATTAAACCAACTATTGGAAGAGTATGCAGATGTATTCACCATGCCTAAAGAGCTCCCTTCATACATAAGTTTTGATCATAAAATCCCTCTCAAAACAGACAATGTTTCAATCAATATCAGACCCTACAGATATCCTCCCACTCAAAAGAACACTATTGAAACCATGATCAAGGAGTTATTAGATTTAGGAATAGTAAGGCCAAGCAACAGTCCTTTCTCATCCCCTATTGTCATGGTAAAGAAAAAGGATGGATCATGGTGGATGTGCATTGATTATAGGCATCTTAATAAGAATACAGTTAAAGATAAGTTTCCAATTCCAGTAATTGAGGAACTTATTGATGAACTTCATGGTGCCATGGTGTTTTCAAAGTTGGATCTCAGGTCAGGTTACCATCATATAAGAATGTATGAGAAGGACATTTAAAACTCTCATGAAGGCCACTATGAGTTTGTGGTAATGCCTTTTGGCCTTACCAATGCTCTTTCTACTTTCCAAGCACTGATGAACTCAGTTTTTAAACCTTTTTTGAGGAAATTAATACTAGTGTTCTTTGATGATATCCTAGTCTATAGTCCATCTCAGCATGATCACATTCAACATCTTAAACTGGTCCTACAAACAATGAGAGATAACACTCTATTTGCCAAGAAGTCTAAGTGTGTGTTTGGCACAACTCAGGTGGAGTACTTAGGACATGTTATTTCAGCTCAAGGGGTTTCTACTGATCCAAGCAAGATTATAGCCATGCAAAGCTGGCCTATTCCTAGTACCTTGAAGCAGCTTAGAGGGGTTCTTGGTCTCACGGGCTACTATAGAAGATTCATTAAAGGCTATGCTAGTATAAGTCAACCTTTGACTACTCTTCTTAAAAAGAATGCCTTTCAGTGGAGCCCTCAAGCTCAAGCATCATTTGAAGCCTTAAAGCAAACAATGATTCAATCTCATGTTCTAGCTCTTCCAAATTTTGTAGAGGAGTTTGTCATAGAAACAGATGCCTCAGGAATTGGTATTGGGGCAGCTCTTCAACAAAATAAACACCCCGTAGCTTACTTGAGCAAAGCTTTGGCACCCAAACATCAGTCCTTATCCACTTATGAAAAAGAGATTTTAGCTGTGGTATTGGCTTTGCAAAAGTAGAGAAGATACTTGTTAGATAGCCACTTCAAAATAAGGACTGATCATTTCAGTTTAAAGTACATGCTGGATCAAAGACTTACTACTCCTTTCCAATCAAAGTGGCTGCCTAAATTGCTTGGATTTGACTATGACATTGAGTATAAGAAAGGAGTTGACAATGCAGCTGCTGATGCATTGTCTAGAATTGAAAGACAAGGGGAGTTGTTCAGTTTGCTAGCTGGAACTTCTAATGAGTTACTAGATGCTGTCATTGCAACTTGGTCCACTGATCCTGTTTTGAAAACCATTGTGGATGGACTAAAGAACAATATTGGTCAACCAGGCAAGTATGTATGGCATAATAATCAATTGAGAAGAAAGGACAAGTGGGTAGTTGGTCAAGATGCGGAACTCAGGAAGAAGTTAGTTGATCATTTTCATAGTTCAGCTATTGGTGGACATTCAGGAGTGCAAGCTACCACAAAGAGATTGACTACTTATTTTTATTGGAAATGATTGAGAAAAATGGTCAAGGAATGGGTAAGAAATTGTGATATTTGCCAAAGGAACAAAAGTGATCTTTCTGCATCACCAGGATTGCTTCAACCCCTACCTATACCAGAAAGGATTTGGCAGGACATCTCTATGGATTTTATTGAGTCCTTACCCTTATCCAATGGCAAGAGTGCTTTGTTAGTAGTGGTGGATAGACTCTCCAAGTTTGCTCATTTTCTATCCATTACTCATCCTTACACAACCTCCCAAATTGCTCAACTCTTCCTAGACAATGTCTATAAGCTTCATGGTCTTCCTAAAACAATTGTGAGTGACAGGGACAAGATCTTCATGAGTTTGTTTTGGCAGTCCTTATTCAAGATGTTACAAGTTAAGCTGAAATTTTCTACTGCCTATCATCTACAAACAGATGGATAGACAGAGATTGTTAACAAATGTTTGGAGACCTATTTGAGATGTATGACTGGGGAGAAACCAAGAGATTGGACCAAGTGGATTTCATTAGCAGAATACTGGTACAATACCAATTTTCACACAGCAATTAGAACTACTCCTTATGAAGTGGTTTATGGCCAAACACCCCCATTACATATTCCTTATGTGTCAAAGGACTTGCTAGAGAACAAACTTTGAAGCTGTTACACTTTAATTTGAAGAAAGCACAAGATAAGATGAAGTCTCAAGCAGATAAAGGAAGGTCTAACAGGGAATTTTAAGTGAATGATTGGGTCTATTTGAAGCTTCAACCTTATGGACAACTCACTGTGAGACAAGGCAAACACAACAAGCTTTCTTCTAAGTATTTTGGGCCTTTTCAAGTCATAGAAAGGATTAGGATAGTGGCTTATAGGTTGCAGTTACCTCCTTATGCTAGAGTTCATCCAGTTTTCTATGTTTCCCAAATGAAACGTTGTCATGTAGAAGCTGATACTATGGGGAAGTTTCCTCAGTTTGATGATGAAGGGTTGTTAGCTGATACTCCCCTCAAGCTATTGGAAAGGAAGATTGTGAAGCAAAACAACAAGATGGTGATCTATGCCTTAATTCAATGGTCAAATGGTGAAATAGAAGATGCCACATGGGAAAAGCTGGAAGACATTGTTTCAAGGTTTCCTGAGTTTGTCTTAGATCCTTGAGGACAAGGATTTTCTCAAGGAGAGTGGAATGTAATACATCAAAATAGAGTAACACGTGCGAGGCACGTGACCCGTTTAAATTCTCACACGCGCCAACTAACTTCCTAACCGTTTTTCCCGCCAACTTCATCCACCTTCATCCTCTATAAATAACTCATCCTATCTCATTTGTAACTCAGATTTTAGTGTGTTTCTTTCTTACTGTGTGTAAAATACATCATTCTAATAACAATCCCATTTACAAAACACTTGAATTGTCTTTCTTTCTTTGATAATTCTGTGTTTGTATTTGCTAACTACCATCTCTCTAATCATAGAGGTCTAGTTAAGCTCATTACACCCCAATACGTTGCAAACCTGTGTTGTTGCAAACCCCTTCTATATGAACCAAACAATGGTACTACAGTTGACGTCAATATTTGATAGTAGTAAACTAGGATTCACTTTGAAATGGGTCGGTATGTGAATTTCACAATTGAATAATATGGGTCACCGAATAATTTCTTATAGAACTGACCTGGCAGCCTGAAAAGATATATGGGTTTCCCACATAACCTTTATTGTTGATACGAACCTATCCCATACTAGGCTCGTATCATAAGTTCAAGTGTAGAACTCACTCAAAAAGCTAGCTTGTTTGAGGAGGGGACACATAGACTTTATAAACCATCAACCAATCCCATACTTGCCCGATGTGGGATCATAACAATTGCATTCATATCGATACCCACAAACATTTACATTATAACAATAGCTGTTTTCTTTGCATTAGGTATCCTTACTGCTTTTTTGAATCAGGTCTTATTACCCAATCAACCTAAACTGGGATATTGGACCTTATACTCTTCGAAGCATTAGAAGAAATATCTAATTACCCCTGAACTTGAAACTGCCTTCCTTGCCAATAAATACTGTATATTTCATTACTGGCTGATTGGAGGAACAATTTTGGGTGTTTATCGGGAGTATTACAAGTCACGTACAACGACTCGTCTAGAGCATAACTTGTGTCTTGTCCAATACTGAAAGTCTGAAAGGATATGAAACTATTATGTAACCACAATGGATTTAACAGTTTGGTTTTGCTATGCTATTCATAGTTTTTGAATTAGCACCTTGAAATCTTCCCTTTGTCGTGTACAAGGAAATGTTAACAGACAAATTCCAGCATTGACTGCCTTTATTTTAACTTTTATTTTGTAAAAAGTCTTATGTTTGCAGCTTATCTGATGATTATGGCAATGTCTACATGGATATGATGTATGAACTCCAAGGCATAGAAAGCAAAAGAAAAAGATAAAGAAGTAAACTTCCAAGCAAATTCCAGCATTGACTGCCCTGGTCTTCCCAAAGGAAAAACGACACTGCATTGTGGATCTATTATTCCTACCCTTTCACTTTTCACATGCCTTTCATTTCATTTTTTTGCATTTTATTTGGAATGCAAAATCTTCCATGAATCCACAATGGTTAAGATTTCAGAAGCATCTTCATTTCATTCACCAAAAAATGATAAAAAATATGATGTATTTTTAAGTTTTCGAGGTGAAGACACACGTCTTACCTTTACTAGTCACCTCAATAAAGCCCTTGAGGATGCTAATCTCAAAACCTTTTTGGACGATAAAGAAATTGATACTGGGCTATCTTTGAAACCTGAGTTAGAGAGTGCCATTAGAGCATCCAGGGCTTCTGTTATGGTCTTGTCAAAGAATTACACTACTTCCAGATGGTGCCTTAATGTACTCGCATTGATCCTAGAGCAACATAGAGACATTGACCATATTGTTATCCCGATATTCTACCATGTCGAGCCCACCGATGTCAGGAATCAACAAAACAACTATGAAGATGCAATGGAAGATTATAAGAAAAATATGGCAGAAGAAACAAATGCTGAGAAAAAGTGTGAATGGGCTCAAAAGATAGAGATATGGAAGAATGCACTTACACTTGTTGTTGATTTAAAGGGAAAGATGCGGCTGGCCAGTAACTTCTTTCTTTCCTTCATGCTTTTATGATTGATTATTAACTCATAAAAATTAGTGTAGTAATAGCAAACTAGCTCATTACAATAATTTATAATTACTGTTATTGGACATCCCGTCTCTTTTCATCATTGATATTGATATTGAAATTAGGTGGTTTCTTGAAACATAAGCTGTCCTTAAGGTTCTAATACTTGATAGTTTAGTATGATATTATTTTAATATGATACTTATTATTTTAAAATCTAGTTTATTAGCTTTATGGATTATATTCCGTACTATGAATTATTAATTTGTAATTGTAGATCTGACTGAATTCAAATTTTCAGAGCGGAGACGGTGTTTATCGAAGAAATTGTAAAGGAAATCCATCATGGACTAGGTGTACCATTAAATACTACGCTGCCACTACTTATTAGGATGGATTATAACATTAAGTTCATTACATCATGGTTAAAAGATGGATCCTCACATACCGGCGACATTCTCACTATTTTGGTTATGGGTATGATTGGGAAGACATCTTTAGCCAAATATGTATACGGGAAATATTGTCATGAATTCAGCAGAAGTAGCATTGTTGAAAATATAAGGAGAAGATGCGGGGAAAATTTGAATGGGTTGCTTGATTTACAAAAACAATTTTGCGGTGACATTTCAAAAACAAGTTCGATTCAAGGTCAAGATGTTATCTCTGTCATTGAGAATGCATTAGCCAATAATAAAGTGTTATTAGTTCTTGACGATGTTGATAGTTTCGTCAAGTTGGATGCGTTACTTGGAAATAGGGGGTTTTATCCTGGAAGCAAAATCATAATAACAACCAAGGATGAGTCGTTGACACACACTTATTCACCATTGAACCCAGAAATTCAACCTAAGCATACAAAACACTTTCTTGTTGGCTTAGATAAGTCTGCCTCATTAAAGCTTCTAAGTTTTCATGCATTCGAGTGTGCAGTTCCAAAGAATGGTTATGAAGAGGTTTCATATGATATTGTGAAGTATAGTGAAGGTCATCCATTGGCTCTTGAAGTTTTGGGAAGGTCTTTACATAATCAAGATGTAGCTTATTAGAAGGATTACTTAGATAGGTTAAACAAAGAGCCTGATTCCCGCATAAAAAAGTTTTTGGAGATGAGTTTTCACTCTTTATCGGATAATGATAAGGAATTGTTTAACTATATTGCTTGTTTCTTTGATGGAAAAGATAGAGATTTTACAAAAATAGTATTGAAGGCATGTGGTATAAACACAAGATCTGGGATCACAAATCTCATTCAGAGATGCCTTGTTAGTATTAATTTGAAGAATGAGTGGAAGATGCTATTGGGATTTAACATTCTAGGTAACCAGTTTAGCTACGAGTACGCATCGGATTGGATCTAGTTAAGGCACATAAGATTAACACTTAATAAAGTAAATAATTATAACATCAAAAGTAAATAATTACTTACCTCTTGATCTCGAACTTGAAACGAGTTAAGCAATTAAATTACTGCCTCTACGGTTTCTCACACAAATACGTCAACCGAGTACGAGTTGATTGCTAGTCTACCTTCACGAATCCAAACACCACGTGTTGAATTAATAACCAAACGCATCCTTGTGAGATTGTACCAAAAACCAAACAACATGTGATTACTATTTGTTTTAGATCCGATCCAAATACCAAGTGGTATACGTTTGGATCGAACAAAGAAACAAATAAAAGAAGAAAAACCCATAAACGACAATCATGAGACTCGAACTCAGATCTGCTACAAGAGAAGTGTATCATACAACCATTGGACTAAAATCCTTTGGTGTATACATATTATGTTGATTAAACTATTATGCCAAAACAATACATGCATATGCATGGATATAATTTCCATACGTATGCATTAAATCATATAGTATTCCCTCCGTCTCATATTAAGTGTCCAGTTTGACTTTTTAAGGTCTTTTTTCATCAACTTTGATCGTAAATATTTGTGTTTGTGTTATATAATACTTAATGAAAATTATACCAATAAATAATACATTTAAAACTCTATCAATTCATATATTTTGCATCAAGTAACATATAACATAAAAAGAAATAATTAAGGTCAAAGATGAAGAAAAAAGACTTGAAAAAGTCAAACTGGACACTTAATGTGGGATGGAGGTAGTATATGTTTTGCATCTTGTCGTAAACTGGGATAGAAAAGGAATGGGATATTATTCGGTTGTATGGGACGATTGATTTGTATATCTCATGTGTTGTAATCTGATTCTTATGAGGGTTATGAGGGTTTATTTATATAGCCTTCAAACCCTATTTTAGATAAACTATGATACCCTCAAATCCTTATCACGTCACAACACTTATTCCTTATCTCTAAAATTGAACCCAAAACCCCCTTCTAGAAGCTTATTGGGCCAGTCAACAAGTGACACCCACAAGGTTCAGGTTTTGTCAATTTTAGTCCCTTCGGTTTTATAATTTAAATATCCGTTATACTAGTTAAACAATTAACGTTTAAATAACGACTATTTAAATATTTCATGAAGTAAAACATACTCTATGTGTTTAACGCGGGTGCCCCCAATAGGCTCACATATTTCTAACGTATAACTTACGTAACCGACTAACATATTCCAACAGCTCCCACTTGGGAGTCGGAGTAGCATTGCAGATATACTGATAATTGGCAACGTCTAGCAAACACACACAATTACCTTTAGATTAGAAATACTTGAGATAATAGTTTCAAGAACAATCTCAGCTTATTAATGGTTAGTTTATTTCTTGCTTTAATCAATATCCCTTTGTTCTAAATACCGTTAAACCATGAATATGTATCCTAACTCATTCCATATAGTTTAAATTATGTTTCTCGTTATAGAAATAATTCAGATTTACCAAATGTAATCAAGAATCATCTTGTATTACCCTTTGGGCACAGCCATGCAATTATCTGATTAATTCTGGAGAGGGCCCATGGTATCATACTGCACATATTAAGTGGAGGAACAAATCCTTTGTTGACTACAAGTGTTGTGGATGCTGCTTCACATCACTTCCAAGAATAGCCTTTATGACTACCTTATTCAGGATAGCGTTTGACTTAGACTCAAAAAGTGATATCCACACATGCAGAACTTGCTTGTATCCCAAGTCTAAGGACGACTTTTAAACCATTTTCGACATTTACTCATGACGAGGATCCAAAAGTAAATATTTGAAGGTGGGGTATCCAATATGCATCCCTTGTGAATACACATGAGTTTAGCGGGAACAATCCATATATTCAAAGAATATAACCAACACTCGCATTTGCCTTGTGTAACAATATTGTTAACCGACAATGGACATATTTAGAATGATAAAATCATTCAAAGATTAAACATGCAAATATAAGATAACAATTATTATATGTATTAATAACAAATACCACGTATCTTTATTCATCAGAAAGTAAAAATTGTCTTACAATCCCAATTATCCAAATACTAAAACAGATATGCATGAAACTAATTAGCAAGTTGAAGTCTAATGTTTCTAACATTCTCAACTCTTTCTTTACAAGACAACTAAATAGTTATCTGAGTAAACTTTCTGAATAGTTGTTTCAAAATCACATATTGTGAAAGATTTGAATAATAAGATGAGTGTCTTATTATTCACGTTCATACTATTGCAAGAGTCATAGTATGGACAAGATAATAGTACCTTTTATAGGGTATTTGAAGTCAACAACATACCTATCTCAGACAGACATCTTTAGAGTTTCTTAAAATGTAAAGTATTCTCATTGTTTAATGTGTAATGCAACAATGCTCTTAGCTGAGCATATCTAGTTAGTAGATTTATCATAATAGATGAAATCCTACTTTAACTATAATTGATTATTCTCTAGCATCGTGTGTACATAAACAACACTATGCCTTATATAATTCGTAAACATTTGTTTTAAGAATCATCTAAATCACTCTCAATTAAATATTGTTGCTATCAGTCATCTAAACACTCTCAATTAGATACTGTTGTTGTTAGTCATCTTCTTGTGCAAAAGTAACAACCAGTCTCATACACAATATAAGATATACATGATGAATCCTTAGTTAAAAACACAAGGTTTCCATCCATGTATTAAATTATCTCAAGTGAAATATATCATTTAAGACTTGCTTCAATGATGTATTGCATTGTGTTGGACTTAATTTCCGCATATGTTTATTTCATTAAACATTTATTCCAAGGCCGTTTGTTTTATTTCCTAAATTCCCAAGTAAAGTTTCATTCCAACCTCAAGGATTAACATCTATCTTAGATGGAATGATGCCTTCAATATGTTACACAACATATGAATTTTAAGGAAAAACATAGTGCTCTTACTTGATTTCAGGTGTACTCATGAGTTATCTTAATTTAATCAGAAACCATATTGCGATTCAATTTAAGATCTCAGCTCCTAGATGCATGATTCAATCCACACTTGAATTCTATTGTCTTGTATACTTTATAAAAATTATTTTAAACTCATAACCCCTTTTGATTACACATCGTCCTCGCAAAAGGTAATCATAAAGAAAAGAGTTATAAAACTTAATTGTCATATTACGAATATAGACTCGTAACCCTGTTGATTACACATCGTCCTCGTAAGGTAGGGGTGAGCATACGGGACCGGAGACCGGACCGGACCGGAAAACCGGACCGGACCGGACCGACCGGACCGGACCGAACGTATTTCGGTCCGGTCCTCGGTCCGGGGTTTTCATTACTTTCGGTCTCGGTCCGGTTCGGTCCGGCTCGGTCCGACCAAAAACCCGACGATTATGCCGTGTAGGACCGGACCGGACCGAAGACCGACCCGGACCGGACCGACCCGGACCGGACCGTACCATTTCGGTCCGGTCCTCGGTCCGGCATTATGGACCAACTCGGTCCTCGGTCCGGTCCGGTCTTGGCCGGTCCGCTCCGGTCCTTGGACCGTGCTCACCCCTATCGTAAGGTAATCATTAAGGAAAGAGTTATGATCCTTAATTCGCCATATGTCAGATTCAAGAAAACCTGTATGACAATTAGTTATCTTTATATAATTAATGCGTGTAGAAAAGAAAGATTTAATCATAGTCAATTGCTTGAGTAAGATTCAAAACTCTTATCATCAGTCAGGCATTAATATGTGTACAATCTTGTCCTTATGAGCCTTTCTTCAAAAGAAACCCATTCTTACCTTTCAGTTTAACTGTTTGGTAAAAGATCAATCAAGCTCAAACGTTGATTGTCTTTTAAGGACTGCATCTTATCATTCATAGTTCTAAGATATTTATCAGATTCAAGATGTGATAATTCATCTTATTTAGTTAGCAGGTTTATACTGACCCTTTAACTAATATTCCTCAGCATTGATATAAAAATATCATCCCATTGATGAGGCATCCTTACGGATTTATGAATGAGAGTTACATTATACTTTGGTTTGACATTTTCATATTAAACCTCAGTATGACATCAGCAAGTGAAGTCAGAATGTTATGTATTTTGTTCTTGAATATCTTCAAGATCTATAGATGCTCCCACTTACTTTTGTAAGAAGAGATACTTCTCTAAATACTAAGTATTTAAGCAACAATAAATTGTTCTTAATTGAGACAACAAAATACATTTTACAGTTCTCATCTCTAGTTTGTTAATAATATGCTTCATAAGATATTAACAAATTTTAGAACTTTAATCAAGGCATAATAGGATTTATCCCAATCCATAAATAGATTATGTCTTGAATACCTTCTAGGTTGAAACTTTATTGAGTGTATCCATGACACACGCAAAATTCTAACCTTGATCAATTTTTAGAGGTAGAGCAATTAAAGTTATCATAAATCAAACAATATGAATATAGTTTGTTTTAACACATTAGACATACCATAATAATGTGGTAATTTATGAGTATTCTATGAATATTAGAATTGTGAGACTCCATCAGAATTTCTTAGATAACTTAATTCTCTTTGGATCAAATACTCACCAATTGGGTCGAGCCAAATTGAATAGAAAGTATTTTAAACCAAGTGCATGCTATAACGTATATATTTGAATAGTACAATGACTCTATGTTTATGTGTTTCAAGAAAACAGAATATGTCAAGTATACAATTTTACTACTTACTTTATGTTATAAGTCATTGATAAATCAAGGACTTTATAATTATGTCTTAACAAAAACATAATTATTCTAACTATAGTAATTATGAACGCAAACTCTTGAGTTCAATAGTAATTTCAAGTTAATTTTATACTTCATAATTATGATTATATAATGTAACCATAAATCTATTGACTAAAACATGTAGTCAAAATGTTGAAGTAGCTTGCTATTTTATCTTGACATTTAATTGTAATAGGTTATAACAACTCAAGAATTTTCATCAACCTATTTTACTATTATCACAATTGTACGGGGAAATTTTTCGCTTTATTACATTACTTAAAAAAACCATGTAGTCAAGATGTTGAAGTAACTTTACATTATATCTTGACACTTAAATGTAATAGGGCAACAAACAACTCGTGTATTTAAGTCCTAGTAGATTTATTAGCTTCCTTACCTTGCGGTCAAGAGAAACCAATGATCATATCGTTATATGTTGTTCCTTGCACACACTTAAGATTTCTCCCACTTGTGTACGGGACAACATGATCTAAAAGTAAACCATAGTACGACAAGCGCTCGATTATATAAACAATATGATAGTGTCATAGATATTACAAGTAGATATCAAACCATAGTGTTAAATAAGGAATTATGGATTATTATTATATAGATAACTTTTCGAAAAGCAACATCGGAAAGGCAACGTGTTATCTATAAAATAAAATGTAATTTTCCTTAAACTATGGTCGTTCATATTCAGAAAGTAATGAACTATTTCAATGCAAGCTAGAAATAATAAGGGCAATTAACAAAGAAATAAATCTTGTAGCTCCCACTGAAATTGACAACATTAGATGAATGTATTTTCAGTAAAAAAATGCAAAACTCCCACTGGATTTGTCAACATTGTAAGTGTTACATCACCAGTAGATAGCAAATAGCGATTTATTTAATTTCCTTCTCTCTTAGAATGCCTACAAGTAACAATGTACTTAGGTATTAAACAGAGTATATGAAGTTCTACTTATGTAGATGGGGACTAGCCATTCATGATTTCATTAACTTGAACATTTTAGCATGCAATTCCTCCTTAATCGGTCTGCCTAGCCACAAGGGTGTTTAGAAGACCTGCTAGCAATTTTCTTTACTCGTTTCGGTTTAAACTCACACATCGTGACAAGTGCAAGATGTCATTATTTTGGTAGCTATAAACAAAATGTACTCTAGTTACTCAAAATATTTTATCTTTCAAAGATTTCATAACCGGAAAAGGGTAATGAAAGATCTAAATTGAGTTTAAATATAATTGAGAAAAAATTCAATTATAACCCTATCTTATTCTTGTCAATCAATGAGAAGAGATAGGAGTAAATCTCGCTCTTCTTACCAGGAAAAGAGACTATGTTTGTCTTCTATGAGAAAACAAACATTCGTTTACAAATTATATTGCAATAACACAATTAATCAGAACATAGAAAGTTCAATTTAGTATTTTCGATAATTAAATTCTTAATAGAATTAACTACCCAATTAATTTACTAATTAAGACTAAGATCCAACTTGACCTCCCACTTATTACCAAAGGTCTGACCAGGGCGTAAACAAGTGGGGCAAGAGGTAAGCGTCGAGCGTTAATTGCATTTAATGCAACTCTTAGGTTTATGATACTTGTCAAAACATTAGTAATCATGTAATAATGTTAAGAGCATGTTTAGTATCATCTTATGCCTCGGGTCCAAGGTCTGACCAAGCCTACTCGAATTAAGTCGACCAAGCAAAAACTTGCAAAAATTGTCAGAGGTCTGACCAGAGCACGAAATTCGCCATGGGTTGGTAGGGCCCTAAGGTCTGACCAAAGCGGTCAAACCAATTGCACGTGTTTTTGGTTGGCTGGCATAGACTTAAAATTTTCAAAGAGGTATGCACATAAATGTGTAAAAAGCGTGTACAAAGAGGCATGCAAAACAACTTTGTATCACTAATTTTAAAAACCTTTAATAGTGACACTGTAGTGACATGCCATAGTTCACGGTAACTCCAATCGAATGCACAAAGAAGCGGAGAATCAGGTCAGCGCGAAGCATATTAAAAACCTTATTTCTTTAGGGAATTACGTAAAAAACGATTGGCCTTAAACTTCTCTTATAATTTGTTCTAGTGGATGAGTTGTACTTCCCATGAGTCCATAGCGTCCAGTTTTTAATCTTGAAATCAAGTTTCATTTATAGTCTTATTAATTTCTTCAAAAATTAAAATTTGCACGAAACAAATAATATGTCACAATGAGCATGTATTTGAACATGAATTAATAGACTTGTTAATCTCATCTTTCTCTATAAGCATTAGCCCGTATTGCATATTGATTAGCCGTGTAAACAAGTAAACAAATATGCATATCAAGATACATAATACAAAGATGACATTAATTAAACAAGTAAACATGTAAAATCCGAGTACTCAAGCGAGTCTTCCCCAATTGGAGAACCATAAGACCCTCACTAGGTTTTCATCAATGTACCTAGATCGCCCCATTCATCACAAAAGTGATTGAGTAGGTCTTATGGTCGGATAACGAAACAAAATCAGACTAAATATGTAAATGATCTAGTTTCCAAAAATAAAAGATTTTAGTTACCATAAATAAAATTAAGATCTTTTAAATATATAGTGTGATCTATTATAAAAAGAAACATATCTTCTAAATTAACAGTTTAATTTAATTCCTTTTTACAATAGTAGCAATCAATTGTATTCAAGATCTAGATCTACAAATTTTATTTAATCATGACAAAGATTTGCATAATCTTTGCCATATTTGCAAAAAAACATTAAATAAAATATTAAGCGCAGCAGATCAATATATATATGAATTAAATCTAGGCGTGAGCAATCAAGACATGATATAATTCAAAAAGTGTAACCCTAATGCCAAAACGAGTTGGCTCATGATACCACTGTTGGGATTTAACATTCTAGGTAACTAGTTTAGCTACGAGTACGTAGCGGAATGGATCTAGTTATGGCACATAAGATTAACACATAATTAAGTAAATAATTATTACAATAAAGTAAATGATTACTTACCTCTTGATCTTGATCTTGAATACGAATAAAGTACTTAAATAATCGCCTCTACGGTTGCTCACACAAACACGTCAATCGAGTACGAGTTGATTGCTAGTCTACCTTCACATACCAAACACCACGTGTTATATCGAATCCCAAATGCACCCCGTGAGTCATGAACCGAAAACTAAACAAATCGAATAAACCCTAAGATGGATTTATTATTGTTGTCGAACAATGAGAACAAAAACCATCAATCGGATTAAAAGGATAAAGAACAATATACATCTATATCTCATTAACATGCATAACATGCATATGATACACATGTATATTGTATGCATGAGATGCATGTAGAACAAAAGCATACGCATGGTTTAATGTGATATCATGCTACTGACATAGATATATTTTTGGTGGCTCTTATTGCATCGAATGGGATATATGGATTTATTAGTTGGCTGACTTTTAAGATATAATATATATCGTATGTGTTATGAATTGTATATTCTGAATCAATTAAATGAGGATGAGAGGGTGTTTATATAGCCCTCTAACCTTAGTTTTAGATAAACTAGGATACCCTCATAATTATTATCACAATACAATATTTATCCCTTGTCTCTAAAATTTATCTCAAAACCCCCTTCTAGAAGCTATATGGGTCGGCCAACAAGTGACACCCACAAGGTTTGGGTTTTGTCAATTTTAGTCCATTCGGTTCATATTCAAATATTTGTTAAGCTAGTTAAACAATTAACGTAATTAACAACTATTAAATAATTATCGTGAAGTAAAACATACTCTAAGTGTTTAACGCGTGTGCCCCCAATAGGCTCACATATTCGTAACGTATACGTGCTATCCGACTACCATAATCCAACAGCTCCCACTTGGGAGTTGGAGTAGCACCTAACACTTATACCTATAATTGGCAAAGTCTAGCAACCCACACAATTATTTTTACATTAGGAATATTATGAGATAAGAGTTTCAAAAATCATCTCAGCTATTTAATGGTTATAAATTTCTTGCTTTATAATCATCCCTTTGTTACAGATACCGTTAAACCATGGATATGGATCCTAAGTCATTCCATATAGTTTAACATTATGTTTCTCGTTATAGAAATAATTTAGATATACCAAATGTAATCAAGAATCATCTTGGATTACCCTTTGGGTATGGCCATACAATTATCTGATTAATTCTAAAGAGGCGCCATGGTATCTTTCTGCAATTTAAACAATTGGAGGAACAAATTCTTTATTGACTACAAGTGTTGTGGATGCTGCTTCACATCACTTCCAAAAATAGCCTTTATGACTACCTTATTCAGGATATCGTTTGACTTATAATCAAAAAGTGATATCCACACATGCAGAACTTGCTTGCATCTCAAGTCTAAGGACGACTTTTAAACCATTTTCGACATTTACCCATGACGAGAATCCAAAAGTAAATATTCGAAGGTGAGGTATCCAATATGCATCCCTTGTGAATACACATGAGTTTGGCAGGAACAATCCATATATTCAAAAAAATATAGCCAACACTCACATTTGCCTTACATAACAATATTCCCATATTGTTAACCGACAATGGACATATTTAGAATGATAAAATCATTCAAGGATTAAACATGCAATATAGGATAACAATTATTATATGAATGAATGACAAATACCACGTATATTCATTTATCAGAAAGTAAAAATTGTCTTACAATCCCAATTATCCAAATACTAAAACAGATATGCATGCAACTAATTAACAAGTTGAAGTCCAATGTTTCCAACATTCTCAACTATTTCTTTACCAGACAGCTAAATAGTTATCTGAGTAAACTTTCCGAATACTTGTTTCAAATTCACATAGTTGTGAAAGATTTGAATAATAAGATGAGTGTCTTATTGTTCACGTGCATACTATTGCAAGAGTCATAGTATGGACAAGGTAATAGTACCTTTTATAGGGTATTTAAAGTCAACAACATAACTATCTCAGACAGTCATCCTTACAGTTTCTTAGAATGTAAAGTATTCTCATTCTTTAATGTGTAATGCAACAATGCTCTTAGCTGAGCATATCTAGTTAGCAGATTTATCATAAATGATGAAAATCCTTCTTCAACTAGAATTGATTATTCTCTAGCATCAATTGTACACAAACAACATTATGCATTATATAATTCGTAAACATTTTTATCTAAATTCTCTCAATTAGATATTGTTATCTAAATACTCTCAATTAGATACTGTTGTTGTTAGCTCATCTTGCTCTCATGCAAAAGTAACAACCAGTCTCATTCACAATATAATATATATACATGATGAATCATTAGTTATAAACACAAGGTCTCCATCCATGTAACAAATTATATCAAGTGAAATATACCATTTAAGACTTGCTTCAATGATATATTGCATTGTGTTGGACTTAATTTCCGCATATGTTTATTTCATTAAACATTTATTCCAAGGTCGTTTGTTTTATTCCTTAAACTCCCAAGTGAAGTTTCATTCCAATCTCAAGGATTAACATCTAGCTTTGATGGAATGATGCTTTCAATATGTTACACGACATATGAATTTTAAGGAAAAACATAGTGCTCCCACTTGATGTCAGGTGTACTCAGGAGTTATCTTAATTTAATCAGAAATCATATTGTGATTAAACATAAGATCTCAGCTCCTAGATGCATGATTCAATCCACACTTGGATTCTATTTTCTTGTATACTTTATAAAGATTATTTTAAACTCATAACCCCTTTTGATTACACACCGTCCTCGCAAAAGGTAATCATAAAGAAAAGAGTTATAAAACTTAATTGTCATATTACAAATATAGGCTCATAACCCTTTTGATTACACATCGTCCTCGCAAGGTAATCATTAAGGAAAGAGTTATGATCCTTAATTTTCCATATTTCAGATTCAAGAAAACATGTATGACAATTAGTTATCTTTATATAATTAATGCGTGTAGAAAAGAAAGATTTAATCATAGTCAATTGCTTGAGTAAGATTAAGAACTCTTGTCATCAGTCAGGCATTAATATGTATACAATTTTGTCCTTATGAGCCTTTCTTCAAAAGAAACTCATTCTAACCTCACAGGTTTACTTTTTGGTCAAAGATCAATCAATCTGACAACATTGATTTGTCTTTTAAGGACTGCATCTTATCATTCATATTTCTAAGATATTTATCAGATCCAAGATGTGATAATTCATCTTATTAGTTAGCAGGTTTACTATGACCCTCTAACTTATATTCCTCAGCATTGATATTAAAATATCATTCCATTGATGAGGTATCCTTACGGATTTATGAATGAGAGTTACCTTATACTTTGGTTCGACATTTTCATGCTAAACCTTAGTATGACATCAACAAGTGAATTCAGAAGGCTATGTATTTTGTTCTTGAATATCTTCAAGATCTATAGATGCTCCCACTTACTTTTGTAAGAAGAGATACTTCTCTAAATACTAAGTATTTAAGCAACAATAAATTGTTCTTAATTGGGACAACAAAATACATTTTACAGTTCTCATCTCTAGCTTGTTAATAATATGCTTCATAAGATATTAACAAATTTTAGAACTTTAATCAAGACATAATGGGATTCATCCCAATCTATAAACAGATGATGTCTTGAATACCTTCTAGGTTGAAACTTTATTGAGTGTATCCATGACACACGCAAAATTCTAACCTTGATCGATTTGGAGGTAGAGCCATTTAAGTTATCAGAAATCAAACAATATGAATATAGTTTGTTTCATCATATTAGACATACCATAATGATGTGGTATTCTATGAGTATTTGGAATTGTGAGACTCCATCAAAATTCCTTAGACAACTTAATTCTCTTTGGATCAAATACTTGTCAATTGGGTCGAGCCAAATTGAGTACAAAGTATTTTAAAACCAAATGCATGCTATAATGTATATTTCTTGAATAGTACAAGAACTCTATGTTCATGTGTTTACAAGAAAACAGAACAGTTCAAGAATTCTATGTTCATGTGTTTACAAGAAAACAGACACCCCGTAGATTTTGTAAAACAATTGTAGGAAAAGGGGGCTATGAACTCACAAAGTATTGAAAGGTAATTGTACTGTAGTAAAATATACAAGTTTGTAACAAAAACATAATTATCCTAACTAAAGTAATTATAATGCATACTCTTGAGTTCAATAGTAAAATTTCAAGGTTTAATTTCATACTTCAAATTAATGATATATAATTTAAATTAAACCTTATGTCTAATTGACTAAAACATGAAGTCAAAGATGTTTGAAGTACCTTACTAATAAATTCTAGACATTTAATTGTAATAAGACACAAACACAATGTGTGTTTAAAGTCCTAGTAAAATGATCAGCTTCCTTACCCTTGCGTCAAGAGAAACCAATAATCATATCTTTATATGTTTTCTTGCAACACACTTAAGATTTCTCCCACGTGTACAAGACAACTTTATTTTAATACAATATGACACGCGCTCAAAAGTATAAACAATATGATAGTGTCATAGATATTACAAGTAGATTTCGAACCATAACGTTTAATAAGGAATTGTGGATTATTATTCTATAGATAACTTTTCGGAAAGCAACAACGGAAAGACAACGGGTTATCTATAAAAAATGCAATTTTCCTTAAACCATGGTCGTTCATATTCGGAAAGTAATGAATTATTTCAAAGCGAGCTAGAAATAATAGGGGCAACTAACAAGGAAATGAATCTTGTAGCTCCCACTGAATTTGACATGATAAAAATATTACATTTCAGTAGTAAACCGCAAAGCTCCCACTAGATTTTCAACATTGTAAGTGTTACATTACCAGTAGAAAGCAAATAGCGATTTATTTACTTTCCTATTCACTCAAAATGCCTACAAGTAGCAATGTACTTAGGTATTGAACTGAGTATATGAATTTTTACTTATTTAGATGAGGGACTATCCATTCATGCTTTCATTAACTTGAACATTTTAGCATGCAATTCCTCCTTAATCGGTCTGCCTAGCCACAAGGGTGTTTAGCACTATAAGGAATGAGTTGAGTCTAAATTTTTTTACCTAGAATACCTGCTAGCAATTTTCTTTACTCGTGCGGTTTAAACTCATACATCGTGACAAGTGCAAGATGTCATTATTTGGACTAAACAAAATGTACTCTAGTTACACAAAGTAATTTATCTTTCAAAGATTTCATAACCAAAAGAGGGTAATGAAAGATTTAAAAGTGAGTTTAAATATAATTGATAATAATTCAATTATAATCCTATCTTATTCTTGTCAACCAATAAGAAGAGATAGGAGTAAGTCTTACTCTTTTTACCAGGAAAAGAGACTATATTTGTCTTCTATGAGAAAACGAACTTTTGTTTACGAATTATGTTGCAATAAGACAATTAATCAGAACATAGAAAGTTCAATTTAGTATTTTCGATAATTAAATTCTTAATAGCAATTAACTACCGCAATTAATTTACTAATTAAACAACGATCCAACTGACCTCGCACTATTAACAAGGTCTATACCAATATGAAAACAATACGGGCAAAGGTAAGCACGACGTTATAGCATTTAATGCAACTCTTAAGATTTATTGAAACACTTATGACATTAGTAAACACGTAATAATGTCAAGAGCATGTTTAGTTCTCATCTTATGCCTCAAGTCCGAGGTCTGACCAAGTAACCAAGTTTAAGTCCACCAAGCAGGAACTCCGCCATAATAGTTAGAGGTTTCTGACGCATGAATCAAATTTGTCCAAGGGTTGAATGACCCTTAGGTCTACCAAGAGGCCATGCCAAATGCACGTGTTTCTATGGATGGCTGGCAATGACTTATAATTTACATAGGGTATGTCACATAAATGTGTTAAAATCGGTACAAGAGCATGCAAAACAACTTTTTAGGCACTTAATTTTAAAAACCTTTAATAAATGACATTGGTAGTGATAATTTGTGTTTCACGGTAACATCCAATCGAAACGCACATAAACGAGAAACCTGGTCAACATGAACTTATTAAAATTTGTATTCCTTAGAATTTCTAAGCCTATAAACTTCTCTTATAAGTTTGTTTTAGTGATGAGCCGTACTTCCCAAAATCCAAAATGTCCGTTTTATAAATAATTCTTGAAATCAAGTTCATATTTATAGTCCTATTAATTTTCTTAAAAATCAAGTTTTATCACGGAACAACAAGCATGACACAATGAACAAGTAAGGCTGTAAATTAATAGACTTGTTTTATATCATCTTAATCATAATATAGTAGTTAGTTCTGTATTACCATATATATTAGGCGAGTCAAACGAGTAACATGTAAAATATAATGCCACATAAGAGACAAATACAAAAGAAAGACATTAAATAAAACATGTAAACATGGTAGGATCGATTCTCTTGCGTGTCTTTACCCTAATTAGAGAACCAAAGACCTCACTAGATTTTCATCAATGTGTCTAATCACCCATTCACATAAAACAGATTGAGTAGTCCTGTGCCGGAAAAGGAACCAAAAATCCAACAAATATTTAAAAGATCTAGTTTCCAAATATAAAAGATTTTGTTACCATAATAAAATCAAGATCTTTTATATATATAGTGTGATCATCATTATTAAAAAGGAAACTAATCTACTAAATTAACAATTTAGTTTTAATTCCTTTTTAACCTATATTAACAATTAATAGAGTTTAAGATCTAGATCTAACATATTTTATTAATTATGGCAAGGATTTGCATAATCTTTGCCATATTTTCAAGAAAACAATGAATAAAATATACAATCGCAGCAGATCAAGCAAAAATTAAATTCTAGGCGTGTAACAAGGCATGAAATTTAATTTAAAATGTGTAACCCTAATGCCAAAACGAGTTGACTCGTGATACCACTGTTGGGATTTAACAATCTAGGTAACTAATTAGCAAGAAGTACGCAACGGAATGGATTCTAGTTTTTAGCCACAAAGATTAACAACATAATTAAATAAATATATTATAACACTAAAAGTAAATAATTACTTACCTCTTGATCTTAAACTTGAAACAAGTTAGCAGTTAAATTAGTGCCTCTACGGTTGCTCACACAAACACGTCAACCAAGTATGAGTCGATTGCTAGTCTAATCTTTACGTACCAAACACCACGTGTTAAATTCGATTCCCAAACGCACCACTTGAGCTAGAACAAAAACTAAGTAAAACCGAATAACCTTGTACCGAAAATAGATAAACCTTAATTAGGGTTTTTCCTAATTCGGTTGAACTGAAAATCAATAAACCGAAAGTCTAGTTTGGGTTTATGTGATCGCCGAGCAAGGAAGCACCAAACAAACACCTACGTATTGATATTAGAATCGTACTAACAAAGAGACAAGAAAAACCGAAAACCCTTGTGGGGTTTTGTGTCAGTTTGTGTAGAAAAGAAGAACTGAAAACCCTAAGGGTATTGGTTCAATTTCGGTTGAAGGGAGAGGGAGAATAAAGAAGATTTTAAGGATCTTTTGGTATTGTGAATGAATGAATTATGAGGTCTAGCGTGGGGGTTTATATATGCTCCCAACCTTAGTCTTGTAAAACAAGATATCCTCTAATTCAATCCTTATCATGATACACTTTCCTTATCTCCAAATTAGAACCTACAACCCTCTTTAGAAGCTCCTAGGGGGCCGGCCACTATAGGGCACCCCTAGGGTTCGGGTTTTGTTCAATTTGGTCCCTTAGTTTATATATTTAAACTATTCGTTAAGTTAGTTAATAACAGAAATGAAACTAACGACTAATTAAATATTTATCGTATAGGTAAAACATACTCTTTGTGTTAACACGTGTGGCCTCCCAATAGCTCACGTATTCTAAACGTATAGACTTGCGAAAAAACCAACTAACATATTCCAACATTATTAACTTTTTACCTTTAGGTAACACCACTCAGGCTTTGCCCAATCCTTCAATCAAGTTGCTCGCATGATAAAACTTGATGTTTTATTTTTTTTTCTTTATAACATAACACGAGGTTATGTTATTGATTCTACTAACTGAATCAAATTAGAACTTGAGGTTCTAGTTATTATTTTTAAGCATAACATGATGTTATGATATTGATCCTTATGGAATAATCATATTAGAACTTGAGGTTCTAATAAAAAATTTTCACCACATCATGAGGTTGTGTTATTATCGTATCCATCAACATAAATCCAAAGAACTTGAGTTCTTTAAAAGAAATACAATCACTTGAGGTGATTGTATTGTAATTATTCTAATTCATTGATAAAAACTTTGTGGTTTTATTGTGAATACATATAATCATAACATGAGGTTATGATAATTCTTTTATTTTCTTAATAAGATCGTAGTAGATCTTAAAGATCTTAAAACCAAAAGAAAATATAGAAAACAATAATATAGCCCGGTTAATAGGATCAATAACAATTACTCGTGATAGATATCCAAAATCATAGCCAAAACATGATAAAACATGTATCATATATATGCTAATTCATTAAACACAAATTGCATGTATAGGCCTTAAACTCAATCATATAAACAGAAAATGCGTTTCTGCTTCACTTTACTTTTTCTAAAAAATACCATCAAATAAGTGATGCAAAGATCTTATTTTTCTTATACTTTATACATATCAACAATAATCGAACTTATGGCTTATCATCCATTAAAAAAACATAAATTATTTGCATTTTTAGACTTGAACGAAGGTTAGAAGGCTATAAATACATGAAAGCTAAAAAGAATATGTAACCAAACAGTTTGATATATACTTAACAAACTTACCTTGCGTAATAAATGTTGTTTTAAAGGGTTGAAATTCTAAACCTTTAATAAATATTTACTCCCTCATCCGTTGATCTTTTTCTTTACTAATTCGAAAAACATAAGATCTCTTTCTTTAATGAACAACAATTAACATATTAACCGTGTAAATGTTTAATATATAACTCTTAACCAACAAAAGAAAAGAAACAGATTATAAAGCTCACGGCATGTATAAAGGATTAATAGGAATATCATAACACACAAATTATGAAAATTAATTCAGGACATATAACAAAGGAATATAGTCATGAATTACTCTAACACTATAGGAGATAATAAATAATTTAATTCCAACTTTAAGCCCTGACTCTATAAGACATACATGGGATAAACGATTGATTAAAAAGGATTCAATGTATTGTACACCGTTAATTATAGCAATCTTGTTCGTAGAAAATAAGTAACGAACAATAAACACAAAGAGTATGAAGACGTACAATAGATGAACAAATAGTTAAAAAAAAACGTCAACATCAAACTAAAGACGTGCTGATAAACGTTTTTATGAAACAATAAAGTAAAGAATAATAAATAAGAACACGAGATAGAGAGAATGGAGAATTGTATATTCATCTCACAATGGAGGTATGTATATATAGATACAAGATGGAGTATTCAACAAGATACAATTCTAATAAAATAACTAACCAATATTAAAAGATATGGACATCCATTCTATATTTATCCATAACACCTCACACAATGCTTATTAGTAATTAGTAATAAATATATATTCAACCCCTCATCAACCTAGCCACTATATAAAGTCAATACACAACCAAATCTTTAAGTACGCAAACATATCATATCAACAACGTAGATAATAAAAAATTGATCATCAACATTCTTACTAAAAAAGTACAATTAATATATCACATGATACAAAACAATAATGCATAAATCATCTTATCATTTTTTTTCTTTTTAAAACAAAATTAAATGAAATTTACAATTAATTAATGATATTTTTAAAATATCCCTCACTCAAAAATAAACTTGAATATAACACTGATACAAAATGCTAATGCATAAATATCTTATACTTTTTCTTTAAAAACACCACTAAATGAAATTTACAGACATTTAAGCGGTTATAGAAACCGAATCTTTTATTAGTAAGACTTTCTCTGACATACCCCAGCATTTTTCGACCATGCAATGGACCACTATTTACGACCACAACTTAGCAATATAAACACCATCAGATGGCGCTAAAATCGCTACTCTCTATGTTTAAATGTTACTGTATATAATATTACACGTCCAAAACAACTAACAATAGTTGTGACCATCGTTTTCGTATCGTCGTTGCTCCGTGATGCACGGGTTGTCTGCCATTTTTTTATGAAATAGTGTGCGGTAAAGGAGTTGTTTCTAAAACTATCTCTATGTGTAAAGTTAGCAACGCGTGAAAAACATATAATCGCTTAACACAAATTGATTATAAGGTGCCCGCCGTCGTAATGTGCGGTGTTAGGAATACGAAATTCCTAGGAAAGTGTCGGTCGCTTCCATAGATAACTGTCGTTAGATCGTTAAGTAATTTTTGAAAACTTACATAGTTAGTTTGCTAAAGGCCCATGGATAAACCTATGCAAGCCCAAGCCCACCATCCATTGTAAGTATATAAACACCTCTCCATGCCTTGGAGAGGTGGTTGGTTGCTCATTTTTCACACATAATACAAAGTTCTCTTATATGTTTACTTTCTCTCTCTAAGTGTTCATCCAACCTACTCTCTCTATACCCTCACATCTAGTAGTTTATTTGATTAGTTCTTTCAATGGAATCAAGAGCCATGTAGTGGTTGTGTTTATTTTATTGTAGTTTAAGTTTTTGTATTTTTCGTCGTGATGTTTCTTAGCAAGATTTCGTCCTTCTCTTTATTTTTTGTGTTTTCGAAGCTATTGTGGACCTATAAGACCATTTACATGGTAAATTTGATCTAGTATCTTTAAGATATAGGTGTACAAGCTTTAAAACTAGAAAAATAACATTTTTGTCACTTTTGTGTTCAAAAACCTTTACAAAGAACAAAATCTTGATTTTAAATTTTTTCGCTTCAAAACCTTAAGTTTTCATTTTTTCTTGTTCCTATATGTTTGGTAATACTAGTTGTATATGATTTTTTGCAAACACCGATCAAAAAAGTGTCTTTTGTGTTTTTGAGATTTTGAGTTTCATCACTGTTGAAGTCGAACAACCTGAGTCAAACAACCCAAGTCAAACAACCTGAGTCGAACAACCTGAGTCGAACAACTCAAGTCGAACAACCTGAGTCGAATAACCCAAGTCAAACAACTCAAGTCAAACAACTTAAGTCGAACAATCCAAGTCGAACAACTCAAGTCGAACAAACAACTCAAGTCGAACAACTCAAGTCGAACAACCTGAGTCGAACAACTCAAGTCGAACAACCTGAGTCGAACAATCCAAGTCGAACAACCTGAGTTGAACAACCCAAGTCGAACAACCTGAGTCAAACAACTCAAATTTCTAAAATTATACGCTTTATTTCTTTGAGTTGTAAAATCCCGTGAAACATTTACGTGTCTTTCCTGGTTTTGTCAAGAATTGTAAAATCCTGTGTAGTTTCAAGACTTAAATCACTTAAAAGATAACTTATTTAAACACAATTTCTTTCTATACCACGTCCAGTCAAACCAGTAATCTTTTAACATACATATTTCTCAATGACGACTCTTGCTGACAAAGCATTTTCTTTCTGGTGTTGACAACAATCGTCGCACCTTGTTGGAAAAGGGTATGTATGATTCTTGGAAAAGGCATATGAGAATATACATGATGAATAACAACATGGAAGAAGATCCCTTGAAGCCGTAGAATGGTCCACTCATCTAGCCTACAATTAGAAAGGAAAAATTGAGTGACAAGACAAAGAAATATCTGAGTTATCGCTACGAAAGCAATACAATCAAGCTGGATTGTGATATCAAGGCAAAAATATCATTCACCAATGTGACTAAACCATCTGAGGTCTAATTAAATGCATATTGGTTAGAAAATCATAAAGTCTCCAAGGAACTTTGGGAAAGAATTCAACTTCTCATGCAAGGAACTTCATTGACAAAACAGGAAAGAGAGTGTAAACTTTATGATGAATTCGATAGAGTTAGCTATAAGAAGGGGGAAACACTACGTGAATTATACTTGAGATTTTCACTGCTACTCAATGACATGAACATCTACAACATGAAACTGGAACAATTTCAAGTGAACATAAAGTTTTTGAATACTCTTCCTCCTGAGTATAGCAAATTTATGACTGATGTCAAACTGGTTTGGGATTTGCACACAACTAACTTATTAGCTTCAATGCTTATTAATTGGAAAAACATGAATTTCATGCAAATGATTCGTTTAATGCATGAATGCAACTAGATCCGCATGCATGGTTGCAAACCACATCAAATTGACTCAGTCTCCTTATCAAACTCATCAAAACTCATACCAAAATACTTAATTTCAACCACAAGTTTCCTCATGTCAGTCTTCACAATAGAATGAACATAATGGATCACCTTATAGTCTCAACAATACTACAACTGCAATTCAATCATCAACGCAACAACCTCTTTTCAAATCACTATGCCATGCCAATGGATTATCAATGCATCAATTTACTCGACAATGTTTTAATCTCCATTATCAGCCATCCCTCAATTGGGATAAATACTCCCAAAGTTAAACCATAGCATATCTGAATTTTCGTCCAAACCAGACTCAATTCCTAAATATTCCATGTTCCAGAAAGGTTGATGATCCCATTGATGCATCAATCACATTCTTTCTTTTCTTGCAGTGCTGTTGTCACTTCCCCACCACCACTACCAATTATCAGTTATAGGAATTGTACAAACCCTAGGAAACAAGCGACCATTAATAATGAAAAAGTAACCGAACCAACCTATTCAATGGGATATCAAAACTACATAGATCTATGGTGGAACACAAAAGAACATACACACTAGGATCACGAGTGGGACGTATTCTCTATTAAAACACCTGTCCAGCTTGAACTATTAACAACATATCCCAACAAAAGGGGGAAGCCCATACCATGGTTACTCACCACCAAAACCAGTAAGCCCATCTCAACTCCCAAAGCAACAACCCCGGAGGATGTCTGCCACCCGCAGCAGACGCCATCCAACCAATTTAAGGACATATTCCCTTCCCCATTATTTGAGAATATAAGACTACAACATATCCCAAATGTATACTCACATACGACATACATTCCACTTGTATTCCTAGATAGTAAGTCACCCATGCCTGTGACCCACATGCTATCTTAAGCCGTTTGTCTCCCACTCACCTACCCCTATTGCCTGCATTAGTTGTAATCGTATTTAAACACTTTCTCATTAATAAAGGATAGACAGCTTGTTTTTTTTTTATTTATTTTTATTGTTTTTGTTTTTATGTTTTTATTATATTAATCTTATTTATTTTTTTTTTTTGTTTTGTTTGTTTATTTTAATTTTATTGTGTTTTGTATTTTTTATTTTTTTTGTTTTTGATGTTAATGTTGTTGATATAAAGAAAATTGAAATTGGTTAAAAGAATAAAATGAATAGTGAAATATATAATATTGAAGAATAAAAAAATTAAATATAAAGTTGAGAAAAAAAAAATAAAATAATAAAAATAAAATTATTAAAAACCAAAAAATAAATATATAATATTATAAAATAATATATAAAATAATAAAATAAATACAAATCCCAAAAACACACAAAAAAAAAAAATTAAAATTTTCCAGCTGGGTAAGACCAATACCTACACCTGCTCCTATGGTATATGGGGAGCGGCATGTATGACCACCAGCACTCAGAAAGACAACATTGAATATGATGGCATTCAATGGGAATCATCCACCTTTCTTGGAACACTGAATAATTAGACTTGATTCTGGGTTAGAAAATATTCAGATTTGTTGGTTAACGTAAGGGAGTATAATTTCCCATTAGAGAGTATTGATGATAAAGAGAGAATTAACATTGTGGTAAATTGATGAATGATAATCATTGATGGTATAAGTGATTGAAATGAGGTGATGATGATTGGGGATGAGTTTAGTACTGTTGAGACAACTCAGTGATCCATAACCAGATGAGACTGATATGGTGAAACTTGTGGTTGAAATTAAGTGTTTTGGTATGAGTTTTGATGAGTTTGATAAGGAGACTGAGTCATCTGATGGGTTGCAACCAATGCAAGCGGATCTGAGTTGCGTTCATGCATTAAACGAACCTCATTTGCATGAAATTCATGTTGTCCCAAATAAGCATGAAGCTGATCAATGTTAGTTGTGTGCAAATCCCAAACCAGTTTGACATCTGAGTCGTTTTCTATGATTATGATTGTTGTACTATGAAATAATACCCCAGATTAGTTTCCGCTGTTATATGTCAAAAATAGGGGTGTTATACATGTAGAGGAGTCTAGGAGTACACCATCCCCCACAACAATTAGATCCCCTAGGACTCATTCTACTCTCGTATTTTTGGATACTAAGAAACTCCAGGAATTAACGGACACTGATCCACCACCTTCATCTTCAACACCATCATCATTTTCATCAAAATCCAACATAACTGCTACAAACTGACTCTTATCCTTGTTTAAACCCAAGCTAGGACGCTTCAAACGATACAAGATTTTCTTTGATGAATTGCAAGGACGATACGGTTATCTGTTTGAGCATCTCAAGACAAGGTTCATGCCAAGAAAGAAGTTTAATGTACTTGCTCAACATCTATAAGAAATCATGGAAGAGTCATTGCCAACAATGGTAGATGATCAAGTCAAGGAACTTACAAAGACACAAGTCCCAGTATATGTTGCACAAGGGCTAATAATGGAAAGACAACAGAGTCAAGCGGATGGGACAAAGATGATTTTAGATGCAATTCAGCAGGAACGCAAGAATCTTCGATCTGAGATTACTTCGCAAATTAATGATGCTATCTCTAACCACATTCCCTCGCAGGTTGATTCTTCAGTTGGGAATTATATGTCTGGTCATATTTTGCATGTGCGCCCAACTCAAGCCACACCAACCTCTGTCTATGAACAACAACAACTCTATCTGACCATGAGAGACAATCCTCAGCTGCAACAGGATGACTTATCAATTTGGCTCGCTTTCAAGTATAAGTTTGAAAGACTTCATGTGGCTACTACTCCTTGTAGACCTTCTGCCGTTCGCCCAAGAGATCAGGACGATCCTCATGATGATGCTCATCTTGAGGGGGAGAATAGTGCAAAGAGGAAGAAGACGTCTGAGCATAGAACCTTTGTGTTTGAAGAATCATCTTCTGGTCAAGATTTTGAAAGTGAACAATGTCCATCAACGTCAGGTAATCAAGAACAATTAGATGACTATGATTTTTGGACGGATTCTTATGCCACATATGATGATGAGATTCCTAATGAAAAATTATCACAAGAACTTGTGGATGAGATGTCACATACTGTTAATGAAGAAAAACTAGGCAAAGTTGTTGATGAAATGTTAAGACAACAATGCACTTCTGGAGATGAGCATCAATACCACATTGATCAGATACAAAACTTCTTGAAGAATAATATTGTGTGGGAAAGCAAGAAAGAAATATTAGTCTCATAACATCCACAAAGGCCCACTCTAGTTGTTTAAAGCTGCCAAAGAGATCCTAAAGCTCCTGCACTATCTCTGGTTAATCAAGATTTATTGTACATAAAGAAAGGAAACTCAGGACCTAAGACGATTGTGATGTCTCTTCATAAGTTTCCTGCAGTTATCTTTCCTGATGGTGATATTGAAGAAATAACTTCAAGATGGGTAGACAAGTGTGTAAAGAAGTTTAATCCATATGCTCGATACAATGTCGAACATTGGAAGAATCCGAATGCAAAGATCTTCTACATCAAGAAACAAAAAGAGCTTGGAAAGCCAAAGGAAGTAGTCTACGCAAATTCAAAGATTGTTCAAATCATCAAGACTTATTGGGAACTAGGGCATGAGCACAAGTTTATAACAGAGATTGTTGCAAGAAGAGCAAATGGTAGCGTAGTGTCAATCACAGAGTCAGATTACAAGAACCTCAACAAGAATGATATTGAGGATGTGTATCTGCTAATTGTTAACCACAAGGTAGACGACTATGCTGAGACTGGTTTGTTGTGGTCATTGTCAGTCTTCATCAGGAGTACAGTGATTTGGGAAAGAGTGCATGATTTCCAGCTAGGTGTAGAAAGCTATCAAAAGAAGGTCAATCTTATTGCACCAACAATCACTTTCCCAGGCATTGAGAAGCTCAAGGTGTTCTCTATCATCTCTGAGCCCGTGTATGGCATTATATACAAGAACAACAAGAAAGAAAACAAAGTGATGAGATATCAAGAGGTTCATAAGTTCTGTGATGCTACGTTAAAGAGAGTCTTGGAAGGGTTAAAGAGTTATAATAACGATGTAAAACATGGGTATGTGACTCAAAGTCTCAGTAATGAAGATGTTGAATACCTGCAAATATTTGAGGAAGAGATTGAAGAACGGTTGAAGCATCATGATCAAATGAGACGTTGGGAAATGTACATGAACGGAAGACCACTAGGATCAAGAAAGGAACACCCATAATAATCGACCATTAGGGGGAGGTTGTTAGGATAATAAAAGTGTCGATTATGATACTTTAAGTGGTTTTATTTATTTTTAGTGTTTAGACTTTATTTTACATAATAGAAAGTAGTTTGTAATAAGGTTTAATATGTTAAAAGTGTAAAATAGCATATTTACCAAAGACTAAAGACTAAATAGAAAAATTAGGAAAATAAAGGAAGGAAAGCTCACCTCCCTCTCCTATAAATAGCCACCTAATCATCATTAGGTGGTTAAGGCTTATAACAAACTCATTTCCCTCCCTTTTTCTCTTTTGTTATAAAATTTGAAAATTGTAAAAGACTTGCCTTCCTCTTTTAATTCTTTCTATTTTACATTGCTCAATATCGTATGATTCATGCTAGATCAAGAACTAACATTGTGCTTAGATTTGCATCATGATCGTATTAGTAGCATGCATGATGTTTTTGGCTAAAACTTGCATGCAAAGAACCAAAAATCATTGTTTAAAGGAAATATTCCATTCTTTTTATTCTGATAGATGCAGGTAGGAGCTTTATGAATCTTTACTAAACATGGGTAAAATCTGATGTATGGCATAAAGTATTTCTATTTTTTGTTTACAATTGCTTATTACATGTGTAGCAATCCACGATGTCGGTAGTCAAATAAATAATTAGTGCTAGTTCAATTACCTGTAACGATTTGCATACCTACCTTTGCTGATTGCACATGGTCATCACCTCTAATTGTTGAATTAAGTACGGTTTTTGTGAGCGGGGGGAGTGTAAGTATGCTAGTTTTGATATGCTGAAATGAGAGATAACTGACTTATTAATAGCTATATAGCAGAGTAATATAGGACACCTGAGATACACTCTCCTCATCCACCTCTCGTGCATGTAATTGAAACGTGACTTGTAATGTTTAGGTAAGTAGGTATAAAATAATTTAAATTTTAAGTTGAGTTCAAGGAAGCTTAAACGCATACGGCTCTTTCAAAATAAGTTCTAAAAACATGAATGCGTTTCATCAATGTAATAGAAACCCTGTTAGTTAAAACGTCATGTTGTTACTACGCACAACTTAAAATTTCTTATATATGTTATATGAAAATTGATGTACCAGTTTTGATTTTTGTTTTTTAGTTGATACGATTGCCATTTGACCAAACGGGCGTTAAATTTCTGTATTAAGTTAGATCGCGTACTAAATATGCGAGGCCAGTTACATCGTTTTAAGTCCATAAGAAACCATAAAATGAATTATGTAACTAATTTTTAATTTATTTCTATCTTTTTATTTATTTATTTATGTATCTTAGTTTAAATTTAATTATATTTATTCGTACTTATTTATTTATTTTGAGTGCGATGCACACAGATTGTATCTAATTGTTCATTGCATAATGTTTTTGTGAATTTGAGGTGTAAGTATGATGGTGCATCTAATTGAAACGTGTCGCGTAACGTTTAGCTAATGGTAAAGGGAAATTAGACGCATACGGCTCTTTCAAAATAAGGTTTAACAAAAGAACGGTAATAATTACGTAATTTCTTAATTTGTGTATTTTATACGCATACGACTCTTTCACAAACCTGGGCTCGAATTCACATTTCGTATGAGCATCTAATGTAGGTATTTTTTAGTATTAGGACGTGAGGTGGTATGCCATGAGAACTTAGAGAATTTAAAACTCGACTGAGACACTGAGTATACTTGTTCTTGATCAAGAGTATGAGCTGATGCCTTACATATTTCAAGCTTTTACCCATCCCAAACTCAACTTTATAATATAATAGATTTGCATCTTTATGACATACCAACAACTGCTATGATTTTGTTAACCATCCTTTTTAGTTCAACAATACATCATTCATCGCAATAACAATTTCATTTGCAAGAATGACAGTTAGATATTATTGTAAGTTATGATAGATGAAGCTAAAGTTGTTGGATTATGGTAGTCGGATAGCACGTATACGTTACGAATATGTGAGCTTATTGGGGGCACACACGTTAAGACACGAATAGTACGTTTATTATGTAATTAATATATATACTTGTTATATATTTATTAATTATATAATACGTTTCAAGAAATATATTTAACGGTAATTAGTTTAACCGTTAGACGTTATAAACTAATTAATACATGTTAAATAAATAAAAAAAGGGTTTAAAATGTCGAAACGGAAACTTTTGTCCTCCTCCCAAAAGTGGCAGATTTTAAAGGATTCTAGAAAGGGGTTTGAGTGAAAATTATTTGTGATAATGATAAATGAAAGGAGTTAGAGTTAATCTACAACTAGGGTTGAGGTGTCTATATAAACACCTCATTCCTCTCCTCCTATGATTGATTTGTCCCATCCAATCGTTTCATACAAACACATACGACACAAATTATTTTGTCTCTCAAAACCCACATACGACAAAAAGAAAAGCAACAAATCAATTTGTTTTGTTTTTACAAGAAAGAATTCAGAAGCTATTAATTGATATAGTTTCTTTATCCTTATTTATTGTTGGTTACATTCGACTAAAACTATTAACGAGGGATTAATAGGTTTTGTTCGATTTCCTTCTATTTAATATATGATCGAACGCAATACCACTTAGGTATTCGATAGTGTTTGAGCTACAACAAGAACACAAGTTTGTTTGGATGTTATTTGTGAAGTTGCGACTAGCATTGTTGCGTACTTGTTCGACGTGTTGTGTGAGCAACCGTAGAGGTGGTAATTTAATCACTCGTTTCAAGATCAAGATCCGGCGTAAGTTTATTGATTTTTATCATTAAACAAAATGTTAGTAAATTACTTGTTTAATTTATTAAGTGTTGATCTGTGTGCCTTAACTAGATCAAATCCGCTGCGTACTCGTAGCTAAACTGGTTACCTAGAATGTTAAATCCCAGGCATCACGAGCCACCTTGTTTTGGCATTAGGGTTACACTTTTTGAATTATATCATGTCTTGATTGTTCACAAGCCAAGGTCATCATCGAATGTCCCATAGTTCATATTAGGCTTGTGGTCAAACAGACGCGTAAACATTTTCAATACCAATTAATATGTAGAGCATAAATAAAAATTGGATTAACCTCATTAGACAGAATAAAACCATCACAAATTGGGTTAATGCTGGATTATTTAGTTTACCACTACATCTATATTAATTTTGAACTTGAAGATTAATAGATTTGACCACAAAGTCAAATCATACCTTTATTTGATTTTCTAAAACAGAAATTTTAACAGTTCTTATTAAACTGCATTTTTATTAGTTTTGAGTTCAACAACATAAACAAAGAATCATGTATCTCAAAAGGAATTAAACCACACACGAATCACAATTTCCTTTAGGTCCGAGTATTGTGCCCTTTGGGCCACCGATTACGTGGTTGTCTTGATCATTCTTGTAGAGCTAAAAGTGAAAAATCGCCAATACTCCTTGATGGTCTTTTAGGAGATAATGACTCGACTCAACCAGTTCCATTTTATGGCTAGTGACTTCCATTTGAACACCCTTTTGGCTCGCAGTTCGGTCGTTATATTTATACTTTATGTTGGTCAGTTTTATTATAGATCAAGAAGTGACTAAATTTTTTTTTTTCATTCTGTGTAGTTTTATAACATGGTCAAGTAAACAAATTTTAGTTTTCTATATACTTATTGTGATTCTCTTCTTTTGTTGTTGACTGTTGGTGGCAGAGACGGCCCAATATGGGTCATGGGTCGAACATGTCAACTTTAGGTAACAGGTGCAAGTGCGGAACAGGTGTATTGCTGACTTGTCCTGATCGAGCTTCACAGAAGTCAAAATAGTTGCAAAAGTAGATTATATGTGCTGGATGTGACTTCTAACACTTAACTGCTTACTTCTGGCGGAATCCTACTTACTAGGTCATGTAGACAAACGCTGAGAGAGCAAAGGGTCGGGTTTCACCAACTTAAGAATATCTGCTATTAGGGACGCCGAAGAACTTACCTGTCTTCATCTTATTTTGGATTTTAGTCATTCCTTTAGGGAATGTGCAGATAAAATTTGCAATCACAGTTGACCATCTACAATGTATGCGTACATTCAAACTCATTCAGTCATCCATATTACTAGTATATGATCATGTGCTACTCATGAGGAATGTCTTTTTACCAACAAAACGATATAGTAATATATCAGTTTAAAGTAAAAGAACTTACCTGGATTTGAGCTATGAACCTAGGATAAAGTGGT
Source organism: Tanacetum coccineum (assembly GCA_026074375.1). Taxonomy (NCBI): domain Eukaryota; kingdom Viridiplantae; phylum Streptophyta; class Magnoliopsida; order Asterales; family Asteraceae; genus Tanacetum; species Tanacetum coccineum. The sequence continues at coordinate 71,015 of BQNB010012629.1, forward strand.
TCATCTTTATCAGTTTGTTAAGGCAGAGCAGGCAGTATCAAGACCTGACAACCAGGTTTCAGTGAGAGTGGTGAAGAAGCAATAACGTACAGTTATGAGAACATCTGTCATGCTCTAGTATAGTAATGTAAGATTGCACAGAGGGTAAATATATTAGAGCTTTCAAAGCATAAACAAACTCAGCGGTGTTGAAGTTAAGAGAAGCGACTAGGGTTTTTGAGAAGAGAGGAACATTGATCGACAAGATAACCACTTGGCTCTTGATCATCAAGTCCATTCAGACAAAGAAATATAAATAAACACAAAAACAAAAGGGTCGACTGGGATTGACAAGACAAAAGTGGTCCATTTCTAGTACCGGTCGGGTCAAGGAGAAGGCCAAGACTTGTTATTTAATGACTAAAACCAGATCCAAATAAATACCACCTCAACTATAAAAGAATGCCAAAGCCACCTTTATTGGCATAGGAAGCTTTTACCTGTTTAGTAAGTTTTTAAAAGGCGAATGACCTGTACTACAGTCAATATTTACTCCACGGAGTTTACTCAAATCAAAGGCTCGTCATAGATTCAGGGTTACCTCATCCTTTAAACATAGATTTTCCATAGTTTAGTGTTAAGTTCTTTAAAGAGTTTAAGTATAGTAACATTATCTACTCTATATAAGTATACTTTAAAGATAAATTTGAAGTGCAGTAACATTACTAAGTTACCTTAATAGATGATTTAAGCAAAGATTACTCAAATAGATTTGAGCTAATTTTGACCTCGAACACAACCTTTTCCGATCATGATGTAAGAAAATACGTCATCATTACATAGATCGGTAAACATAAAGATAATAAAAACACAAGGGAACAAGAGTGTTCGTTAAACAAAAGACCAAAATAGTTATTATAACGGAAAATGTGATAACCGGTAATATTCCCAGGGCTAAGTATAATAAAATATTATAGTTTTGTATGTTGAAGTCTTTTTGATCTTGTCAGTTTTCCTGGCTGAAAAGTTGACTTCTATTGTCTATTTTGCGTAAAAGCGGTTTCGGTTTAACCGAGAGTTTTGATGAAGTTTTGATGAAGTTTTGACTTCTATTGTCTATTTTCCTTATTAAACGTTATGGTTCGAAATCTACTTGTAATATCTATGAGACTATCATATTGTTTATGTTTTTGAGCGTGTGTCGTATTGTATTAAATAATGTTGTCCCGTACACAAGTGGGAGAAATCTTAAGTGTGTGCAAGGAACAACATATAACGATATGATTATTGGTTTCTCTTGACCGCAAGGTAAGGAAGCTAATCATTTTACTAGGACTTAAACACACAAGATGTTTGTTGTCCTATTACAATTAAATGTCAAGATATAATAGTAAGCTACTTTAATATTTTGACTACATGTTTTAGTCAATAGACTTATGGTTAAATTAAATAATCATAATTATGAAGTATAAAATTAACTTGAAATTACTATTGAACTCAAGAGTTTGCGTTCATAATTACTTTAGTTAGAATAATTATGTTCTTGTTAAGACATAATTATAAAGTCCTTGATTTATCAATGACTCATAACATAAAGTAAGTAGTAAAATTGTTATGTCTTCTTGATTAACACATGAACAATAAGGTCCTTGAATTATTCAAAGACTCATAACGTATACTTGACATGTTCTGCTTTCTTGAAACACATGAACATAGAGTTATTGTACTATTCAAAGATATATACGTTATAGCATGCACTTGGTTTTAAAATACTTTGTATTCAATTTGGCTTGACCCAATTGGTGAGTATTTGATCCAAAGAGAATTAAGTTATCTAGGGAATTCTGATGGAGTCTCACAATTCCAATATTCATAGAATACTCATAGAATACCACATTATTATGGTATGTCTAATGTGTTGAAACAAACTATATTCATATTGTTTGATTTCTGATAACTTTAATTGCTCTACCTCCAAAAATCGATCAAGGTTAGAATTTTACGTGTGTCATGGATACACTCAATAAAGTTTCAACCTAGAAGGTATTCAAGACATAATATATTTATGGATTGGGATAAATTCTATTATGTCTTGATTAAAGTTCTGAAATTTATTAATATCTTATAAAGCATATTATTAACAAGCTAGAGATGAGAACTGTAAAATGCATTTTGTTGTCCCAATTAAGAACACTTTATTGTTGCTTAAATACTTAGTATTTAGAGAAGTACTATTCTTACAAAAGTAAGTGGGAGTATCTATAGATCTTGAAGATATTCAAGAACAAAATACATAACCTTCTGAATTCACTTGTTGATATCATACTAAGGTTAAACATGAAAATGTCAAACCAAAGTATAATGTAACTCATTCGTAAATCCATGAGGATACCTCATCAATGGAATGATATTTTAATATCAATGTTGAGGAATATAAGTTAGAGGGTCAATAATAAGTCTGCTAACTAATAAGATGAATTATCACATCTTGAATCTGATAAATATCTTAGAACTATGAATGACAAGATGCAGCCCTTAAAAGGCAATCAAAGTTTTGAGCTTGATTGATCTTTTACCAAACAGTTAAACTGAAAGGTGAGAATGAGTTTCTTTTGAAGAAAGACTCGTAAGGACAAGATGGTACACATATTAATGCTTGACTGATGATAAGAGTTTTGAATCTTACTCAAGCAATTGACTATGATTAAATCTTTCTTTTCTACGCGTATTAATTATATAAAGATAACTAATTGTCATACATGTTTTCTTAAATCTACAATATGGCGAATTAAGGATCATAACTCTTTCCTTAATAATTACCTTGCGAGGACGATGTGTAATCAAAAGGGTTATGAGTCTATATTTGTAATATGACAATTAAGTTTTATAACTCTTTTCTTTATGATTATCTTTTGCGAGGACGGTGTGTAATCAAAAGGTTATGAGTTTAAAATAATCTTTATGATGTATACAAGATAAAATCTGAGTGTGGATTGAATCATGCATCTGGGAGCTAAGATCTTAAGTTTAATGACAATATGATTTTTGATTAAATTAAAATAACTCCTGAGTACACCTGACATCAAGTGGGAGCACTACGTTTTTTCTTAGAATTCATATGTTGCGTAACATAATGAAAGCATCATTCCATCTAAGCTAGATGTTAATCCTTGAGATTAGAATGGAACTTCACTTGGGATTTTAGGAAATTAAACAAATAATCTAGGAATAAATGTTTAATTAAATAAGCATATGCGGTAATAAAGTCCAACACAAATGCAATATGTCATTAAAGCAAGTCTCAAATGGTATATTTCACTTGAGATAATTTATTACATGGATGGAAACCTTATGTTTTTAACTAAAGATTCATCATGTATATGTTATATTGTGTATGAGACTGGTTGTTACTTTTGCATGAGAGCAAGATGAACTAACAACAACAGTATCTAATTGAGAGTATTTAAATAACAATATCTAATTGAGAGAATTTAGATGACTGTTAATACAAATGTTTATGAATTATATAAGTCATAATGTTGTTTGTGTACAACTGATGCTAGAGAATAATCAATTCTATTTAAGCAGGATTTCATCATTTATGATAAATCTGCTAAGTAGATATGCTGAGCTAAGAGCATTGTTACACTGCACATTAAAGAATAAGAATACTTTACATTTTAAGAAACTGTAAGATGACTGTCTGAGATAGGTATGTTGTTGACTTCAAATACCCCATTAAAGCAACTGTCAAATTTTCATACTATGATGCTTGCAATAGTATGCAAATATACATACGACACTCATCATATGATTCAAATCTTTCACAAATTTATGAATTTGAAACAAGTATTCGGAAAGTTTACTCAGATAAGTATTTAGTTGTCTTGTAAAGAAAGAGTTGGGAATGTTAGAAACATTGGACTTCAACTTGCTAATTAGTTTCATGCATATCTGTTTTAGTATTTGGATAATTAGGATTGTAAGACAATTTTTACTTTCGAATGAATATAGATACGTGGTATTTGTTATTCATACATATAATAATTGTTATCCTATATATTGCATGTTTAATCCTTTAATAATTTTATTATTCTAAATATGTCTATTGTCGGTTAACATTGTGGGAATAATTGTTACATAAGGCAAATGTGAGTGTTGGTTATATTCTTTGAATATATGGATTGTTCCTGTCAAACTCATGTGTATCCATAAGGGATGCATATTGGATACCCCAACTTTCGTACATTTACTTTTGGATCCTTAGTCATGAGTAAGATATCAAAAATGGTTAAATAAGTCATCCTTAGACTTGATATACAAACAAATTCTGCATGTGTAGATATCACTTTTTGATTATAAGTCAAACGTTATCCTGAATAAGGTAGTTATAAAGGCTATTCATGAAAATGATGTGAAGCAGCATCCATAACACTTGTAGTCAACAAAGAATTTGTTCCTTCACTTTATGTGCAGAAATATATCATGGGCCTTCTCCAGAATTAATCAGATATTTATATGGCCGTACCTAAAGGGTAATCCAAGATGATTCTTGATTACATTTGGTATATCTGGATTATTTCAATAACGAGAAACTAAATTGTTAAACTATATGGAATGAGTTAGGATCCATATCCATGGTTTAACGGTATCTGAACAAAGGGATGATAATGGCAAGTAATACATAATCATTATAAACTGAGATTGTTCCTGAAACTTTATCTCAAGTATTTCTAATTTAAAGATAATTATGTGTGTTGCTAGACGTTGCCAATTATCAGTATTGATGCAATCTGCTACTCCAACTTCCAAGTGGGAGCTGTTGGAATATGGTAGTTGGATCTGCGTTAAATACATTAGAAATACGTAAGCCTGTTGGGGGCACACACGTTAGAATACAGAGAGTATGTTTTACTTCACGATATAATTTAAATAGTCATTAATTTATGTTAATTGTTTAACTAGTTTAACGAATAGTTTAAATACAAAAACCAAGGGACTAAATCGGACAAACCCGAACCCCGGGGAACCCATTGTTGGCCGAGAGGGATTCTAGAAGGGGGTGTTTGTTCGGTTGTAGGGTTAAAGGAGGGGGAAAAGGAAACAATAGTTTCCTTGTTGTACAAGAATTAGGGTTTGGGCTTGTGCTTATATAAACACAACCCCTACACCTCATTCTTAATTCATTCTACAACTTAAAAATCCCTAAAAATCACTTAGAGATTTTCGATGCTCCCCTATTTTCCCAAAACCTTAACCGAAAACCCTAAAACCCCTTTTAGGATTTTCGGTTCTCCTCTCAAAACCAAATTTGATCCAAAACCTTTAAGGTTTTCGGTTTTCTTGTTTCTCCTTGTTTCGACGATTCAAGATTAACACGAGGTGTTTGTTTGGTGTTACCTTGCTCGGCGAACACATAAACCCAAACTTAGGGTTTCGGTTTATTTTATGTTTCGGTTTACCGAATTAGAGTAAACCCTAATTAGGGTTTGACGATTTTTGATACAAGGTTATTCGGTTTACTTGGTTTTCGGTTCAAGCTCAAGTGGTGCATTTGGTTTGATTATACAACACGTGGTGTTTGGTTCGTGAAGTCAAGGCTAGACAACTTGGCATACTTGGTTGACGTGTTTGTGTGAGCAACCGTAGAGGCGATAATTTAATCGCTAATTTGTTTCAGGATCTAAGGCTTAAAGGTTAGTTTACTTCCCTTTATTATGTGTTAATCTTTTGTGCTAAAACTAGATTCATTCCGCTGTGTACTCGTAGCTAACTTGGTTACCTAGTTTGTTAAATTCCAACAGTAATTCTTTTGCCTTCCTCCGTTAAAGTTCACATCTTTCGAACCAAGTACGTTGCATGTTGGCGTGCGGAGAAACATACATCTTGTTGAATTTAATTGATGATATGGACATTGTTTGATCTTTCAAAATCATGTTATGCAATATGATACAAATATACATGATTCTTCATATATTGAAATGATAAGAACGAACCGGTTGTTGTATAATTCCTCAACATCCTTGGAGAATACCAAAAGCTCGTTCGATATCTTTTCATGCACTTTCTTGTTGTCGTTTAAAATGCCCATGTTTTTCGTCTTGTGCAACCGTAAAAGATTTGACAAACGTTGACCACTGTGGGTATATACTATCACCTAGGTAATACTCTTTTTCATATTGAACTCCATTTACTTGAAACGGAGCCGCGTGTGCAATATCTTCTAGAAGGTCGTCGAATAACATAAAATTATTTAAAACCGTTAAGTCGTTATTCGCACCCGCAACACCAAAAAACGCATGTCAAATCCACAAACCCTGACTAGCAACAGCTTCGAGCATGATTCTTGGATATTTTTTATCACCTCGTCCAAATTGACTGTGCCGTAACTTTGAACATTTTACGCATTCCGAAAATTTTGGATGATCACTAAAATAATCCCGTATCAAACGTTCTTCCGCCACATCATACTCACAATTTATAGGTTCTCGTGAGTTTGACGTTAGACCCATTTCTTCTTGTTCCATCATCTCATGTAAATCGAGAGCTTTCGTCATAAACCAAATGTCGCTTTCGTTATCATCTTCGGAAACGTATTCACTCTCATCATAATTCGGATTCATATTTGAAAGCAAAAGTGTTCTGTTTGTATGTTTAAAATGTGAGATAAAAAGGGTTTATCTAGGTAAAGTGGGGGTGATTTTTTTTAAAACTAGCCGTTATTAAACGGATATAATTTTTTTTTTACAAAACTAGCCGTTATATTTTGAAAATCGAATAAAATGAGGGGAAGAGCCAACGCTCGTTGGTTAACCAACGAGCATGCCAACGAGCCAAACCAACGCACCACACCGGTGCGGTAACGCACTCCCAACGCGAGTCACGTCACCCCAACGAGGGGGGCTGCGTTCCTGCACCCCCTGCTCTTTATATGATGGATTTATGAGTTTATTAGCTTATATTTGTTATATAAGTTTAAATGTGAAGTGTTTGGCTTATCTTATGAGTGGGCTTATAAGTTTATATAAGAGGGTTTTGATAAGCCCAAACTTTGTGACTTATATGAAGAGGGTGAGCTTATATAATAGTATTTTATAGAAAGACTTTTATAATTTCATTTACTTACTACACCTTCTAATGTTCATGTACCTTTTTGTTATTTTACCTTATTAATTATGATAAGCTAAGCCAAACACTTAGAAATGGCTTTTGAGCTTATGATACATAAGCCATAAGCCGCGCATATAACATAAGTATAAGCCCAATTCATAAGTGGGGAAGAAGAAGCAAATGAGATCAAAATGGTCATATGTGGTGGTTAATATAACTCAAGGTTTGGTTGCAAATTTCGTCCCTTTAAACAGTGTCATGACGAAAAACTAACGCTCGTTAGCAATAATGGCATAAAATGAAAAAATCAAAACCACAATGACATCATCAGTAAAAAAAGGTTTGCATAGCACGCAGTGCAGATTTTGAAAACCACATTGTTTCGGAGTTTTCCATCAAATTGAATCATATGAATTTAAAAATTAGACCAATCAGAACGCTTGATTTTGCCACGTAGGCAAAATCGTGTGATCTGATTGGTCAATAAAAAGTCAAAATTAAATCGATTTGGTCAAAATTAAAAATTTGTGGTGGAGAAATATGACGAGAAAAAAAATACATAAAAATATATGTGTCAAATTTGTGAAGAAAAAAACTTAAAAAAGTGGAGTAATTAATAAAAATTTAGTGATTTTTAATTTTAAATAAATTATATGGAGTTAAGTGTAAATTTATAAATTTACATGTTTT
>BQNB010012630.1:0-78788 GCA_026074375.1 Tanacetum coccineum
TTTTTCTTTAACTTTAATCTTAAATATATTTATTTGTGTTATATAATAATTGACGTAAAATATATGAATAGATTAGTTTTTAAGTGTATTTTTTATTAGTATAATTTTCATCAAGTATTACATAATACAAACAAAAATATTAAAGGTTAAAGCTGATAAAGAAAAAGTTTAAAACGTCAAAATAGTACAATTATTTGAGACGTAGGGAGTAGTTTTTTTTTTATTTTCAGAATGTTCAATTTTAATGATCCATGAAGTAGCATTTAGGAGCATTTGTTATGATTTATTTTACACATTACAGAAACGCCTACGACAACTTTATCAAATATTTTTATAGAAAAAGACTATTGTTGCTCATTGTTACTGCTACTTTTTTTAAATATACTTGTAGCCCTAATAGTTACGTTTAATAATTAAAAACATATAAAGCAAATGGAAAAATTCTCTCTCGGAAACTCTAGCTGTCGGCAACCCTAAACCACCATACGAAATTGATTCCACTAATCTTATTCTTTTGATCTTATAATCGATCTGCTACCTAGAGTGATTACACATTCGTGATCCTCATCCCTTGTCTCAGTTTCGATTGTGTTTTCAAATATATAAGGTTTTGTTTTCGTTCTTTTAGGTTTTTTCATAATCGACCTTGGTGCTTTGTTATTCACTCACCCTAATTCAATAGTTTGCCATATTCTGGTCCATTATTCGTTATATTGAAATCATTCCCTTGTTGGTTTAATTTTCTTTTGCGTTTTTAGTATTCCTTAATTAGGGTTTCGTGCGTTTTAAGGTTTCTGACTTGTGTTTTGTCTCATGTGTTTATCGTGCAATCTTGTTGGTGCTTGTAAAACTGGATTATATTGTCTTGTTATGTCAGTTTTATGATGATTGGATCCTAAATGTTTGTTATGAAAGGGGAAAGAGAGATGGGAATAATACGGGTGTGAAACCTTTGAAATCGATATTGAAAAAGATGGTGTTGATGTTGTTATTACAGATACTAGCGTGGATTCTGATTTTAGGTTGGTAATGATTCCAAACAACCCGTGGGTGGTTCTAAATCTGATGTGGATTCGGGAACGAATAGAGTAGATCGACAACATGATGGTAGCATCGTCCTCATACTTCTGCTAGTTTTCTTCATGAGGTGTCTAGTTAGAAAAAGGTGAACTTTCGCACACTTGAAACGGATTAAACCGAATTGGCTGATGTTTTGATTCTTATGTCGTTGGTCTTAAAAGTACATGCACGGTTTGGAAATACTTTATATTATTATTTTCTTTGTAAGGAAGTGGCATTTCCAGTTGTGCAGAGTTATATTTTGAATTCTTGGAAAAAAATTAGCATTAAAATAGTTATTGGGGATAAAAAAAGGTTTGGTTTGGAAGGGGTTTTGGAGCATGATCCATGGTTGATTCGTAATGCTTCATTCATCTTGAGGAAGTGGACTCAAAGTTCTAAGTTGTCAAAAGAGGAACTTACTTTTTTTTCCTGTATGGATAAAATTTCATGGTGTTCCTTTCTCGGCATTTACTGCATACCGATTGAATGTTATCGCCACTCGTCTTGGCACCCCCGCTATGTTAGATTCGTGTACTGCAACCACATGTATGCAATCTTGGGGGCGTATGGATTATGCGCGAGCTTTGGTTGATATAAGGATTGATCAAGCTCTTAAGGACACAATGGTGATTTCTATTCTGAACCCTATTGGAAATGGTGTCACGATGCATACTATTAAGGTGGAATATGAATGGAAACCCCCGAGATGTGGAACCTGTTTGGTTTTTGGTCATGATGATATACAATGTCCTAAGCGTGTTATGGCTGATTTGAGGAAGCAGGGAGGAATGTCTAATGATGGTTTCCAAACTGTCCAAAGGAAGGCTTTTTGTAGTCCCCATTTTAGCTTTGGTTGATATAAGGGTTGATCGAGCTCTTAAGGACACAATGGTGATTTCTATTCCTAACCCTATTGGAAATGGTGTCACGATGCATACTATTAAGGTGGAATATGAATGGAAACCCCCGAGATGTGGAACATGTTTGGTCTTTGGTCATGATGATATGCAGTGTCCTAAGCGTGTTATGGTTGATTTGAGGAAGCAGGGAGGAACGTCTAATGATGGTTTCCAAACTGTCCAAAGGAAGGCTTTTTGTGGTCCTCTTGTTAGCAAACAGGGGACGGGAGGTAATCATAGTCTACCTAAGCAGCATGTGCCTAAATCTGCATACTAAAAGAAGACGACAAGTACTCCGGTGTCTAATGCGATTTCTGCTCTTGAAGAAGATAATGGGAAACCTATGGATGACTTGATTGATGATACAAGGAAGAAGGTGGATGCTTCTCCTATGAAGACTGGTATTTGATCGGGTAGAAAAGTGGACTTTCCTAAGAGGAACATAGTTTTCTTTCTCGAGACGACACTTCAATAAAACATATAATGCAATGATGATGTACATTTAGTTGGTAGAGTTATGTCAAGTTCAGAAGTGAGTGTTATTCTGAATATACAGATAATTTTTGCATGCGAGTTTATCTTTTATATAATTAAAGAATTGCATAATTTTAGAATTTTGTATGAAATTTGATCTTATAAAAGAAAAACTTGGACCAATCAGAACGCTTGATTTTGACACGTAAGTAAAATCGTGCGATTTGATTAGTTAAAAAAAGTCAAAATTGAATAAAGTTTGGTCAAAATTGAAAATTTTGGTGGAAGAATTTGATGGAGAAAAAAAAACATAAAAATATAGGTGTCAAATTTGTGAAAATCAAAAACTTAAAAAAATGAGGTAATTACTAAAACTTTAGTGGTTGAATTTTAAATAAATCATATAAAGTTAAGTGAAACTTATAATTTTTCAACTTTAAAAAAATAAACAAATACCCCTTATACTTTATATCTTCTAAACTTTATACTTTAAAAATACAACATATATAAAATCAATTTAAAGTTTAAATAAGAATATCAGCAATTGAATGGAACTTCACGTTCATGTCGCGATTCGAGCTTGATTGCCATTAAAGATTTGTTTTTGGTTTCTAAATGTAATAACGCAAAGGTAAATCATATAAAGGCACGGAAAGCTAGAAATTAAAGCGATTTAACAATTTAACTACATTTAAAACAATTTAAAAGCGATAAATAACTAAAATTAACTAATTATTTAATTAAAAATAACAAATTAAAACTCTAAAAACTCAAAATGCAAATTATTAAACGTAAATGACATAAAATAATTTTTAAAAGACATAAAATATTTTTTTGAATTTTTAAACTAATTAAAACTATTTTTTTAACTAAATAATACTAAAAATTACATTAAAAATACTAAACTTAATTATAAAAATTTGAGAAAATTACAAAAAATACTTAACACTATTCCTAAGGTTTATAAAGAAAAACAAGATAATGAGCTACTATAAAAGGACTAATAAGCACTAGGAAAAAGCTAAAATTTAAAAACAGATAAAGCACAAGACTCAAATAACATAAATAAGCTAAATTAAGCTAACTAAGTTTAGAAAACGAGCTAGAAAATGCGGCTGAACATGACAGATTATACTACTTGTTTTTAGGCTTTTGACTTTTTTAAATGAAAAGGCTATATGTGGCCTAAGTTTAGAGGCTTAAAAACTACTTTGACACACCAAAAACTAAAAACAAATTTAAAGCACACATAATTAAGCTAATTGCAAACAAATTTAACCTAAATTAAGCTAAAATGAAACCTACAATTGAACTGTTGATTCGTTAAAATCTATATATATAATATATAAGCAAAAAATCAACCAAATACCTTTAGCCAAGGTTTGGTCAAGAGTTCACAAAATAAAATATATACGTAACCGGAAGTATGATTCCCGGGTCGTTATGTCCCAACGAGGCTTGAATGGAAAATCGAATGACGGATTGACGATATATGCTTGAATGAGAAAGAGTTTGGATTTTGTTTTTCTAATTAAAATGCAAAAACGATTAAGAAAGACCTAGAAACGAAAGCTAGAACAATTTAATTCTAAAACGTAGACGAAAATGTAAAAACGCGAGGGGTAAAAACCTAAATTTTGCAAATTAAACCCTAGAACAAATTTAAAAGCTAAAATAGATTCTAAATGATAAATAACGAAGTTTAAAAAAAACTAGATCGAAAACGGAGTTCGTTTGGACCAAAAACGAGTCAAAACAAAAACGGGGTCAAAACCCGTTCTTTAAAAAATGAAACTTTGTACAAATGACCCTACATATGTAATTCTATTTTTCCTAGAAAATATATGACAAAAGAAAATTTTAGAAAAAAGATTTATATTTTTCTGATTATTATTTTAATTATTATGAATTAATTAGTATTTTAATCTAATTAAATTATAAAAAATAGTAAACGATTTTATAAAAATATGGAAAAATTACAGAAAATACTTTAACTTATAAGGAATCAATGAAAAATGCTAAGTTGGAAAAGTGCTTAACAGATAAGCTGTTAAAAGCCGAAAAGCCCGAATAAGCTTAAACCTTAAAACGTGTATAACAATAAAATGGTGCAAGGTTCTAACTGAAAAAGACCCCAGGGCAAGTGGTGAGTGCGTGTGCTTGTGAGAGTGAGGTCGCAGGTTCGAGTCCTGGACCTTACTCTTTTTATGCTTGCTACAGTAATTTTCTTTTTCAATTTTTATTTTTATTTTTTTATTTACACACTTATAAAACTCATGGAGATAAGCACTTTTCTTAACTGGCACTATTCTTGAAAGCTTAAAAAGAAGCCAGAAAAAGCAAATAAAAACAGACAGTCAAGCTTAAGTGGGCAAAAGGCTTAAGGTGACTTTTCTTTTTGGCTTTTTGACACAAATAAGCAAATGAAAATGAAGAAAACCAAATAAGGACAGCTAAACAAACTCAAATAAGCAAAAGGGAACAAGAATAAGCAAATGAAAACAACTACAAGGCCAGAAATTTGCTTAAAATTCTCAGTAGAACTGCTAGATAGACAGTTAGGTTTGCTAGGCTATTTTTGAAATGAAAAAGCATGATTGAAAAGCAAACAAGCAAAATCAGATAGTACACTATCTAATAAGCATTATGGAACTAAAAGAAGCAATGAAACTAAATTGAAAAGCTTCAAAAATCCAAATAGCTCTATGGCTAAAACTGGTAACAAACAGCCTAACTAGGCACCTATGGGCTTGAAAATAAGCATCTAAATGGATTCTAAAGGCCTAAGGACTTACACTAGCTTATACTCTAACTTACTGGCTACTAATTTAAGCAAAAAGAAAAAAAGATTGGAACTTAAATAGGCTAGGAAAAAGGGCTATGAAAGGTGACTGTTTGCACCAGGGCACCCCTTTTTTGATTGAAGAGGGCTTAGTGCAGGCTTGGATTTAACCTAGGAAAAGAACTTTAAAATGAAAATTAAGCTTAATCAGATAAAAGAACACAACTAATGAGCTTATATATGAAATTTCAAAACCTAAAACTATGAGGAGCTTATAGAAATAAGCTGCTAAAAATTGACTTTAAAAAGGAAATAAACAACTAGGACAAAATGGCAAAGCACAAGGAACATTTAAACTTACACCTCTCCTACTGCATTGAGTACTTTTAAGGAGACAAAAACAGCACTTTTAAAAACTTATTTCAAAACCTTATCTAATAAGGTTTAATAATCAGTTTTGTTAAGACAGATTATTAACTCTTTTAGATAAAACCATGAAGCTTAAATTTAAACTGTAAAGTTCTTTAAAAACAGATTAAAATGACTACAATGAGTTTGTTAAACTAGACAAAGTGACCCAAAATGGTTAAACTCCACTTTTGACCCGTTTTGTATCCTTAACCCAAACACCCCCTTAAATCTTCAAAATCCATTTTCTTACTGACTTAGGGTGATTTAATTCATGCAAAGTTAAAACAGATGACTAACTAGAATTATGGGGCAAATTTAAGCACATAAAACACAAGATTAAGCATTTAACATAAGCAAATCACATATGACATTTTTTTAAGCATAGAAGACAAGTTTTTAAGAAAACATTAAAACTAAAATTTCCATTAAGTTAAAAAGATTACAAGGCTTTTAAATATAAAAAATGAACTTTAAATTAACTTAAACTAAAACTAAGCTACAACAACTTTTCTTCATTTCTGTCTTCTTCTTCTTATAGCTGTTGGGTTTGTGTTTGTTGTGCTTGTGATGTGAGAGGAACCAAAGACTTCATCCTGACCATTTAATTTCCTTGGAGCCCAAACAAGTTGATCATACCCATTGATTCGTGATACCCAATAAGAAAGCTTAGGATTGCCACAGTGGTTTTTGGGGTTTCGTGAGGGTGAGGGTGATGTTTTTGGAGTGGGATGAAGTGGGGTAAGGGTGTTGTCGTGGTGTTGTAGGTGCACATGGGTGGGGTTATGGTTATGGCGGGAAATGGGTGAAGGGGATAAACAGTGTATGCTGTTTTAAATATTCAGGGGTGAGGTTTGTGGATTGGGCAATAGTGGTCCCCCGAAGATATATGTTACTTTGCAACAATCGTCCTTGTAATTTACATTTTTGGTCCCTGGAGTTTAAGGGGTATCACACCGTTAGTCCTTTTGGACTAACAATGTTAGTCCTTTAGGGACTAATGGTGTAGGGATAGTGGTGTTAAGTATTAACAACCGTTGAGTGGTTTTAAAAAAAAAACGAGTTGGGCCGGTTGGTTATAAATGGTTTGGGCCGGGTAGTATAAAATGGGTTTTGGGCTTTTAAGGTTTTATTAGTATAAAGTGGGCTGATCCGGGCCCACTTTTAGAAATTTAGGTTTTCGGGCTCGGTTTTAGATGCCCTTTCCAATGCCATATCCCGGGGTTGACTTTGACTTCGTCTTGACTTCATTAATTACACAAACGTCATCGAGTCGATCCGGAAATGGCTGTTTTAGCTCTGTTTCCAATCATTTTGAACCCTTGACCTCAGTTTTTCGCGCTCTTTCCAAATCCGTGCTCGGTTTTGTCCGTTTTAGCTTTGTTTTTGTCCTTTAGTGAATATCTGGTACCTGCACAGTATAAACACAAAAACAGGCATATTTATGGCATTTTATGTGCGTTTTTGGTCGTTTAGGGTCGATTTTAAAGGTAAAAGGTATGTGTAATTAAACGCATACCAGGGGTTTTTCAAAAAGATGAAAACTCTCAAAGTGTTAAACGATTTTGATAATTCTATCAAACACTTTGACTGATTTTTCTATAAGGTTTTATGGTTCGACCTTATACCCAACAACATCTTAATTCAAGACGATTATGAAGTCATAAGGTGGTTAGGTTAGGTATTAGTCTTATGATCCAACCAGAACCAATGGGATCTACCTGTAACACCCCAACCAAAGGACTTTGGATTACGCAGAGGAATTTAGCATTTGGGTGTTACTAAATAGCACCATTTACCAAGATAATAGAAAATGACCCAAATGCGACGTTTAACAAACATGTGTTCCATTATTAATAAGAGTAAAACGCGTTAGGTCCCTACAGAATCGCAACCACAACCATCACAACATTTGAAAAACTATTATTTCAAAATAAAGACATTGTTTTAGAACCAATTAAGACATTGTTTTTTAAAGGTAAGGAACACACAATTAGTCTTTCAACAAATCCATCACACATACGACACCTCCACGCCATCATTGCCTTCATCCTTGGTTAATTGGGATAAAACATGTTTAAAATGTCAACAACAACGTTGAGGGAAATTCATAGAGTTTAAAATAGTCAATAAGTAATAATCTTTGAACACATAATAAGTTCTCGGGAAAAGAAAGTAACAAATGCAATGTATAGCAACTTCTTTTCTTTTACACAATAAGCTCATGACACCGAACGTTAATAATACATATGAAATTTCATATGTTAATGTGCCCCAAAACAAGGTATTATTGTCATATAGCTATTACTTCTAAATACAAAATGTCCGTTTGACAGGGTGTTCACAAGGATTCATACCCCGGACAGGGTTGTCAAACCCAATAGATCTATTTAATGCATTAGTGTTCACCTCACAAGGCAATTAACGGTTCATGAAATAAGCGACTTCGACAATAGCTACTTATGCGGAAACAATCTCATACTCGGGTCCAGCATACTATAAAATCATATGTGTTCTATTTTATAAAACAAACATGCATCCCCCTCGCGGGTTTAAAAACAATTAAAAGAATTAAATGTGAGGCTATAAACTCACCTTAAGCAAAAGATCTAATTCAGTCAAGTGAACAAGCGCAAATAGCTTCACGTCCTAACCGCGACCTATATAATATATATACAGCGGTATGTGACTAAAAGTATTATAACTCATATAATACATACTTGCATCTATATATATATCACTATTATGTTTATACAATCATATACTATATTCTCAAGTGCGACGCAAAACATTTCCTCTTTGACGCATTAACAATATTACAACACTTTTCCACAAAGTATTTATTTTAGAAAGTTACCGAAAGAAAGGAAATATAATCCTAACGTCATAATTCATTATCAATTAATTAACATATACAAACCCTTTGTGCACTTTAGAGACTATATTTAAAAGTTTACGCAAGTTTGACTTTCAAATGTCAAACTTCATAGTTTTACTTTTTACCCCCCAAAAATAACCCAAACTTGACTCTCCGTAAAACGTCATTATTCAGAGTTATGTTATGTACCATCTAGCGAAACGTAGCTAAAGGCGAACACTATACTGACAATATCAAAAATAAATTTCAAAAAAATTCTTGACTCGCTACAGTTAAGTCCAAAACTACTGGTCACACTTGGTCCACCCCAAAACATATTAAAACGACATTTTGACATAATCTGACTATCAAAACATGCTTAACTATCCTATATATTTAAGCATACCAAAACCATCAAACCTTGATTAATAATCAAATACACTTTCAATAATTTCCACACTTGAATCTTATAGCAATAATCATATAACACACAATATAACACAAATAACCAAACACATAAACATAAATAGAACTCACAATACTTAAATAAAATCAAACTAAGGTTTCACCTTGGTTGTCTGTAAAATCAACGAACACCAACAAACCAAACAAAACCTTTTTCAATTAACCAACTTCACTACAACAACAATCTAACCCCTTTGAACACCTCTTTATACGCAAAAATGGCAAGAACACACCAAAAATCTAATTCTCCAAATCTTAATGCAATTAGGATTTAAATAGTGGATAGTAGCTCTTAAAACACGGATTAATAAATATGTAAATAATTTAATTGCATTCAGAAAATTGAGCCGAAAAGTGGTGGGTGTTTGTGTGGGCCGGTCGAATATAGCAAGAGAGGAAGGAAGAGAGTGATTTTTATTAAATATTTATAAAGTGAGTGTGAGGTTCTATTTATAGAAAACAGTTTAGCACTTTGGCAATTTTAGTCCTGTTATCCCTATAAAAATCTTACAAACAAATAAGCAAACCCAAATAAGCCCTATATAAGCCGGATATAAGAAAGAAGAAAAAGAAAGAGAGAAAAGAACTTGGAATGTTAGATTAGAGAGAGAAATGGTGAGTTACAAGTGAACAAATTAACCAACCCCGTCTCCCATTAGAGGAAGGGTTTTCATTTTATACCCAAGCCATCTAGTTGGCGTGTGTTCTTTTATACTTGCCCGTGCTTATTTAGAACTAGTGGGCTATTGAGCCAAAAAACACGGACAATATTAGATTACAATCCAAGCCCGTTGAACCCGACTAGCCTATTACAATACAAGACCTAGTTTGACTTTATAAGACCAATAACATTCTTGTTTGACTTAATAAAATAAAGGCTAACAATCTCCCCCAATGTTGAGGTCTCTTTCTTCAAACTCCTCCGTACCACCGATAACATTCTTGTAGGAGTTTGCTTTGTTTTATCATTGTCTCCCCTGACGTTGAAGATATGACTTTTGACGTTTATGCTTTGCCTTGTTTTGGTCTTGTCTTGTTTGTAATGGCTTTGTTCATTCATGCTTTGTGATCTTGATCTTGAGCCTTTTATCTTTTTGACTTAGAGTTCTTAAAGGATCCCTTTATCTTGCATCATCTCCTTGACTTGAATCATCTTGATTTGACTTCCTTGATCATCTTGTGCTCTTGACCAACATGCTCATACTTGTTGCATTCTTATTTGACATATATGATTATAAGTCTAACAATCTCCCCCAATTGACGATTCTTTGTTTGATTATGAGGCTCTTTGATGGTGGGGAAGATTAGAATCAACTATCTTGACGTTGAATGATTGACTTTGAAAGCTTGAGTATGAGCATGTGGTTTTTATAGAAGTCCGGACTTCGCTGAAGAAGCTGCAACACCGTCGTCTAAACTTGAAATAAGACAGTTAGCAATAAAAGATGAATATGGCTTTGTCATTCATCTTGAGTTCGGTTGCATTAACCTCCAGTTTCCTATTTTATAGTATAAATATTATACCTGTGATCAGGTAGATTCAAAGAATCTCCTTGACAGGGTTTCCAGCTCAAAGCTTAGGATCTTCTAACACATATGTATTAGATTTACCATGCTTGCTAGTTCTCATTACGGAACTTCTCAAAGCAACCAACACGGTAAGTGAGAATCAAATAGTTACTATCGCTTTCTAATTTAGTCAACAATTCATTACTGGACCAAAATTAATATCCAGTTATCACAAGCTTGAATCCCATATAGAATCTTGCAAGTCACCTACCAAGAGCTTGTTTGATGTTGGATCAAGCAGGATTTCTATCTTTACTGTGAATACTTAAGTACCACTCCGATGTTCTGGCAATATCTCAAGGATAATGCGTAGGACTCTTTGTTACAACTTGTGAACTTTATGGTGTTCAGCAAGAGTATTTTTACATTTGTTTTATAATGGAGATTTATCCATTGATCTTCTCTTGGCTTCTAACTCGGTTTTGCTCACTTTTGGTTTTAGTAATCGGAGACTGAGCATACTACCACTCTTCAATATTAACATCTCGTAGTGAGATGTCAATAGATAACTGTGGATCTCCGTGAAAAATGAGACAAGTCTCTTTTGAGAGAACCCGATAATGGCTGGGAAGGGGTATTTTTTTTTTGTTTTGTGTTGCATTTCATCACTGGGTCCATGACGACTTTCTTTAATATCAACAATCATCATTGTGATTTTGATAGATTATGTATTGACCCGGTTTCTGCCTAAGTTGTGTGGAGGGCTGCTTTGTTTTCACCCTTTATCCATACATTTCTTTTTAATTCTTCAACCCCTTTAATGCTTACCAAGACGTCATTACTAACACCTTGTTGTGATTGTTCCAGTGTTAGCTCAATCTTAGTCACATTTTTCCCTTATACTCATCACAATGAATTATGCGCTCACCTCATAAGACGATTAACGGTTCATAAATAAGGGACTTCGGACAATAGCTACTTATTCGGAAAAAACAACTCAAATATCGGGTCCCATCATACCATAAAATCATATTGTTCTATTTTTATAAAAGAAACATGGCATCCCCCTTGTGGGTTTAAAAACGTCAAAGATTTAAATGCGGAAAATGCTTAATGAAACTCACCTTAAGCAAAAAATCCAATTCAATCAAATCAACAAGCGCAAATAGCTTCACGTCTTAACCGCGACCTATATAATACATATATAGCGGTATGTGACTAAAAGTATAATAAACTCATATAATGCATACTTGCATCTATATATATATTACTATTACGTTTATACAATCATATACTATATTCTCCAAGTGCGACACAAAATATTTCACTTTGACGCATTAACAATAATACATCATTTTTCCACAAAGTTTTATTTTTAAAAGTTTTACCTGAAAGTAAGGAATAATAAAATCCGAACTTTAAATTTGTTTATCAATTAATAACTAACATTACTAACCCATTACTCATTATAGACTATATTCAAAAGTTTACGCAAGTTTGAATTTCAAAAGTCAAACTTTGTAGTTGACTTTTACCCAAAAAATAACCAAACTTGACTTGGCCGTAAAACGTTCATTATTAAGAGTTACGCGACGAACCACCTAGCGAAACGTAGCTAAAGGCGAACACTATCACTTGACATTATTAAAAATAACTTTCAAAAAAATTTCTCGACTCGCTACGGGTAAGTCAAACTTTCTGGTCAAACTTGGTCAACCCAAACCTATCAAAATGACATTTTCGACATAATCTGACTATCAAAACTTGCTTAACTATCCTATTTAATCATACCAAAACCATCAAACTTTGGTCAATAACCAAACACACTTTCAATAATTTCCGCACTTGAATCTTATAGCAATAATCATATAACACGCAATATATACATAATTTAACCAACACATAAACATAAATAGAAGCTCACAATGCTTATAAGAAAATCAAACTATGGTTTCCCTTGGCCCTTTTGAAATCGAACGAACACTGACCCACACAAACAAAACATTTTTCAATCAACCAACTTCAATACAACAATAATCTAACTATTTTGAACACCCCCTTATACACGAAAATAGCAAGAACCAACCAAAAATATAACTTCTCCAAATCTTATTGCATTTAGGATTTTAATAGTGGGATTTGTAGCTCTTGAAACAAGGAATAATAATATGTAAGTAGATTTAACTGCATGTCGAAAAATTGATCGGAAAGTGGTGGTGAAGGGTGGCTGGTTCGTGAAGCTAGGGAGGAGGAGGAAGAGAAATTTTGTTGGTAAAAGTTATAAGTGTGTGTATGGTTTCTTTTATAGAAAACAAGTTTAGCATTTTTGAAATTTTAGTCCTTCCATCCTTAAGCCCTTTTAAAACTAGTACAAGTATTTCTTTTATTAATAAAATCGGCTAAAGACTCGGGTCACACCATGTTAGTAAATATTTTAAATCCGTCCCACTAATTTTACTTTAAAACGTTTAATAAAAAATTAAATCACGTAAAACACGACATTTAAACATGGTTTTTACAAAAACTCTGGGAAACGTCGTAAAATACAAAAATAACATAATCACGCTCTCGGAACAACAATAAAATTTTTTCTGACTTTCTTAGACGCTAAAAACAAATAGAAACACAATCACGGCTTGAAATTACCCTATAAATGGAAATTTTCATCAAACCTTATATAGCATAAATGACTATAATTAAGTACATAGCAAAAATAATTATCTTAGCTCGGGATAGACGTTGACCTAAAACTCGGGTTGTTACATTCTCCCCTCCTTTAAGGAGCGCCGTCTCGGTGTTTAGCTCGACTTATCCGATTTTCCTCGCTTTGTCCTTCCTTGTAAAGAGATGAGGGTACTTTTTGTTAATCTGGTCCTCACGCTCCCAAGTAAATTCTGGACCTCTTTGCGAATTCCAACAAACTTGAACGATAGGTATCCTACTTTGCTTAAGTCGCTTGACCTCTCTATCAACAACTTCCACTGGCTCTTCAATCATATGCAACTTATCATCAAGTTGAATCTCATCCATTAGAACAACAATGTCGCCTTCCGCTAGACAGTTTTTAAGATTCAAAACATGAAAAGTACTATGAATCCCTTTCAACTCTTCAGTTAACTCCAACGTATAAGCTACAGGACCAACTCTAGCTAGAATATTGAATGGCCCAATGTAACGTGGACTTAACTTTCCACGCTTTCCAAAACCCACAACGCCCTTCCATGGCGATACCTTGAGCATTACCAAATCATCGACTTCAAATTCCAACGGCTTAGTTCTTCTATCTGCGTAACTATTCTGGCGACTACGGGCAGTTAACAAATGGTTCTTAATCTGGACGATCTTCTCAGTCGTATCACAGATCAATTCTGGACTGGTGAGTTGGCTATCCCTAACCTCACTCTAGCATACAGGTGATCTACATTTCCGTCCGTACAAGGCCTCATATGGTGCAGCCTTAATGCTCGCGTGATAACTATTGTTATATGAGAACTCGGCCAATGGCAGATGGCGATCCCAACTACTTACAAAGTCGATCACACAGGTACGCAACATATCTTCCAGCGTTTGTATTGTCCTTTCGCTTTGACCATCCATTTAAGGGTGGGAAGCGGTACTTATATCCAAATTCATCCCCAATGCTTTCTGAAGCAATTTCCAGAATCTAGACGTAAAATGGCTGTCTCGGTCCAAAATGATCGAAATAGGAACACCATGCCTACACACAACTTCCTTCAAATACAGTTTCGTAAGCTTCTCCATACTATCCATTTTCTTCATTGGTAGGAAATGAGCTAATTTGGTCAGTCGATCGACAATAACCCAAATCTTATCAAACCCACTCGGCGTTCTTGGCAATCCACTTAAAAATCTATAGTAATCCTCCCCACTTCCATACTGGAATCTCAAGTTGTTGTAGTAGCCCAGACGGTTTTTGATGCTCAACTTTAACCTTTGCACAAGTCAAACACTTGTTTACATACGTGGCAATGTCAG
This sequence comes from Tanacetum coccineum, assembly GCA_026074375.1. NCBI lineage: Eukaryota > Viridiplantae > Streptophyta > Magnoliopsida > Asterales > Asteraceae > Tanacetum > Tanacetum coccineum. Next base: position 14,453 of record BQNB010012630.1, read on the forward strand.
CTTTCATATTCGGCCACCAGTATAATAGCTTCAAATCTTGATACATCTTGTTTGATCCCGGATGCATAGAATAATTGGACTTATACGACTCATGCATAACCAAATCTCTTAATCCACCGAATCGCGGCAACCAAACACGATTTCCAAAACAATGTGTTTCATCAGGGCGAAACTAAAATATTTGCTTAATCAATCTCCCCAAATTCTTTGCCCTTACATTCTTCCTTTTCATCGCTTCCTTCTGAGCTTCATGAATCTGCTTTGGTAGATGATTGTGAACAATCATCATCAATGCTCGAACACGTAATGGCTTATTCCTTTCCTTTTGACTTAAGGAGTCAGCCATAACTTTTGCTTTTCCAGGATGATACCAAATCTCACAATCATAATCACTTAACAACTCGATCCATCTTTGTTGTCACAAGTTCAGCTCCTTTTGATTAAAAATATATTGTAGGCTCTTGTGATCGTTGAAAACCACACACTTCGTCCCATAAAAATAATGTCTGCATAACCTAAGAGCGAAAAAAATGGCTCCTAACTCCAAATCGTGAGTAGTGTAATTCTCTTCATAGACCTTCAATTGTCTAGAAGCATACGCTATCACCTTTTCTCTTTGCATCAACACGGCTCCATAACCTTTAAGTGATGCATTACAATTTACCACGAAATCATCGGTTCCTTCAGGTAACGCTAAGATCGGTGCACTAGACAACTTCTGCTGCAATGTCTGAAAAGCTTCCTCTTCTTCTTTTCCCCACTCGTATTTCTTATCTTTCTGAGTCAACTTAGTTAGCGGCTTAGAAATTAAATAAAAACCTTCAATAAACCTCTGATATTAACCAGCCAATCCTAGAAATTTCCTCACCTCCGTTGGCGTTGTTGGTGCAGTCTAATTCTTAATGGCTTGGATCTTGGTAGGATCAACATGAACACCACTACGATCAATCACATGACCAAGAAATTATAAATCTAGCTAAAAATCAAACTTTAAAAACTTACCGTACAACCTCTCTTTCTTAAGCAGCTCTAAAATAATCTTCAAATGCCTTCCGTGCTCTTATTCGTCCTTGGAATAAACCAAAATATCATCGATGAACACTATGACGAACTAATCAAGATATGGCTTGCATACTCGGTTCATTAAGTCCATAAACACAGCAGGCGCATTAGTTAATCCAAACGGCATTACATGGAACTCAAAGTGATCATACCGAGTTCTAAATGCAGTAATTGGAATGTCCTCTTCTCTAATGTGTAACTGGTGATATCCTGGTCGCAGATAGATCTTAGAATACACACTAGAATCTTACAGTGGGTCAAATAAATCGTTGATTCAACTTGTTGATTCAACTTGTGACACCACATAAATTTCCGTTCATTAATTTAGCTGTTACCGGTCTCTAATTTGAATTTTTAAAGTTTCGTTTAACTTTTACGTTTAACTGGGAAGTTTTCTCGCTATTTATCTAAGAATCATCGCCGAGAGTGAATCAAGACACCAAACGTTGTAGTATTTTGGCAATAGCCACGTTTTTATATTTTAAGGCAATATTTAAAATTTCATAATTTTTGGTGATACCGTTATTTGTTTCGTTACTTGCGTGAATCGTGTTTTGTTTAAAATGTAAGCATATGCATGGAAGACTTGGAAATTAAATCAAATAAAGAGCACTAGCATCATAAAATATTAAAAACCATTTTGGTCCCCCTTCCTCATGCATGCATGCGTCCAAACACCCCTTAATGAACCTTAGAGAACAAGTTGAATTCAAAAATCAATAAGACAAGATTACAACTCAATTTTTTCCTAGATAATTTGTGATTGAAGGATCAAATTGGTCCTCTCTCTTTCCTATGTCCTATTACATGAAACACACACAACATACATTTAGTGTGTGAAGTAAACTTTAGTTAAACTTGGGCTTTGAGCCAAAAACCAGACACATTAGATTACAATCCAAGCCCGTTGAACCCGACTAGCCTATTACAATACAAGACCTAGTTTGACTTATAAACCGATAACAAATCTTGTTTGACTTTCATAAAATAAAGGCTAACAATCTCCCCTAATGTGAGGTCTCTTTCTTCAACTCCCTCCGTACAACTGATAACGTTCTTATAGAGTTTCTTTGTTTTATCATGGCTCCCCTAACATAAAGATATGACTTTTGACGTTTATGCTTTGCCTTGTTTTGGTCTTGTCTTGTTTGTAATGGCCTTTGGTGTTCATTCATGCTTTGTGTATCTTGATCTTGAGCCTTTTATCTATTGACTTTGATTCTTGAGATCATTATCTTGCATCATCTCCTGCTTGAATCATCTGATTGGAACTTCCTTGATCATCTTGTGCTCTTGACCAACATATCATACTTGATCAATTTTTGTTTGACATATATGAAAGTATAAGTCATAACTATCTCCCCAAATGACGATTCAGTTAGTTGATATAAGGCTCTTTGATGGGTGAAAGATTAGATTCAACTACTTGACGTTGAATGATTGACCTTTGAAAGCTTGAGTAATGAGCATTTGTTTATGAATCCGACTTCGCTGTTATGAAGCTGCAACACCGTCGTCCTAAACTTGAAATAAGACAGTTACAATAAAAGATGAATTATGGCTATGTCATTCATCTTGAGTCGGTTGCATTAACCTCTGTTTCCCTATTTTATAGTATAAAATACTATACCTGTGATCAGTAAGATTCAAAGAATCTCCTTGACAGGGATTCCAGCTTAAAGCTTAGGATCTCCTAACACATAAATGTATCAGATTTAACCATGCTTTTTGCTAGTTCTCATTACCGGAATCGTCTCAAATGCAAACAACACGGGAAGAGTGAAATCTATAATTACTATCTTATCTGATTTAGTCGTCAATTCAATTAACTGGACCAAAACCAGATAACCAGTTACACAAGCTTGATTCATATAGAATCTTCAAGTCACCAACCAAGCGTGTTTTGATGTTGGATCAAGCAGTTCATCTTACTGTGAATACTTAAGTACCACTCGGATGTTCTGGCAATATCTCAAGGATAATGCGTAGGACTCTTTGTTACAACTTGTGAACTTTTATGGTGTTCAGCAAGAGTATTTTTACATTGTGTCCTAATGAGATTTTACTTTGATCTCTCTTGGCTCTAGACTCGATTTGTGCACTTTTGGTTTTAGTAATCGGAGGCTGGAGCAGACTGCCATTATTCAATCTTAACAATTCTCGGAGTGAGATGTCATAATAACGTTTGTATCTCCGTGAAAAATGAAGACAATTCTTTTGAGAGAAACCAATGCTGGGAAGGTTGTGCATAGCATCACTGGTCCATGACGACTTTTCTCAATTCACAATCATCTTGTGATTTTGATAGATTATGTATTGAACCAGTTTTTGCCTAAGTGGTGTGGAGGGCTTCTTTCGTTTCACCCTTTATCCATACATTTCTTTTTAAATTCTTCAACCCCTTCAATGCTTACCAAGACGTCATTACTAACACCTTGTTGTGATTGTTCAGTGTTAGCCTCAATTATAGTCTGCATTTTCCCTCTTACTCATTCATGAATTAGCGCTCCACCTCATACGGCGATAACGATTCATGAAATAAGGGACCTTCGACAATAGCTACTTATGCGGAAACAATCTCATATTCGGGTCCATCATACCATAAAATCATATGTGTTCTATTTTATAAAATAAACATGCATCCCCCTCGCGGGTTTAAAAACAATCAAAAGATTTAAATGCGAGGCTATGAACTCACCTTAAGCAAAAAATCCAATTCAATCAAATCAACAAGCGCAAATAGCTTCACGTCTTAACCGCGACCTATATAATACATATATAGCGGTATGTGACTAAAAGTATAATAACTCATATAATGCATACTTTCATCTATATAAATATTACTATTACGTTTATACAATCATATACTATATTCTCTAAGTGCGACACAAAATATTTCACTTTAACGCATTAACAATATTACATCATTTTTCCACAAAGTTTTTATTTTTAGAAAGTTACCGAAAGTAAGGATAATATAAACCGAACTCATAACTTGTTATCAATAATTACATTACAAACCCTTTGCCTTCATTATAGACTATATTCAAAGAGTTTACGCAAGTATGACTTCAAAGTCAAACTTCATAGTTGACTTTTTACCCCAAAAATAACCAAACTTGACTCGATCGTAAAACGTTCATTATTAAGAGTTATGTGACGATCCACCTAGCGAAACGTAGCTAAAGGCGAACACTATCACTTGACATTATCAAAAATAACTTTCAAAAATTTCTTGACGCGCTACGGGTAAAGTCAAACTTCTGTCACACTTGGTCCAAACCCCAAACAAATTAAAAGACTATTTTTTTGACATAATCCATATCAAAACATGCTTAACTATCCTATTTAATCATACCAAAACCATCAAACTTTGTCAATAACCAAATACACTTTCAATAATTTCCGCACTTGAATCTTATAGCAATAATCATATAACACGCAATATACACAAATTAACCAACACATAAACATTAAATAAAGCTCCCAATACATATAAGAAAATCGAAACTAAGGTTTTCACCTGGTTCTTACAATCAGACGAACACCCAACAAACCAACATAACCTTTTTTCAATCAACCAACTTTCAATACAACACTACTCTAACCCCTTTTGAACACCCCATTTAAACACCAAGAATTGCAAGAACACACCAAAATTCTAAATTCTCAAAACTTAATGCATGAAGAATTTTAAATAGTGGAATTGTAGCTTCTTAAAAACAAGGATTAATAATATGAGTAAATAGATTAATTGCATGTCAGAAAATGGCCAAAAGTGGTGGTGTTTTGTGTGGCCCGTCGAAGAGAGCAAGAGAGGAGGAAGAGAGTGATTTTTATTAAATAGTTATAAGTGTGTGTGTGAGGTTCTATTTATAGAAAACAATTTTAGCACTTTGGCAATTTTAGTCTGTTAGTCCTATAATAATCCTTACACAACAAATAAGCAAACCCAATAAGCCCTATATAAGCCGGATATAAGAAAGAAAGAGAGAGAGAAAAGAACTTGGAATGTTAGATTAAGAGAGAAGGTGAGTTACAAGTGAACAAATGTAACCAACACCCTCTCCATGTGAGGAGAGGGTTTCTTTTATACCCCTAGCCATCTAGTTGGCGTGTGGGCTTTTCTACTTGGGCCGGGCTTGGCTAAACTTGGGCTTTGAGCCCGAAACACGGACAATATTAGATTACAATCCAAGCCCGTTGAACCCGACTAGCCTATTACAATACAAGACCTAGTTTGACTTTATAAGACCGATAACATTCTTGTTTGACTTAATAAAATAAAGGCTAACAATCTCCCCCAATGTTGAGGTCTCTTTCTTCAAACTCCTCCGTACCACGATGACATTCTTATAGGAGTTTGCTTTGTTTTATCATTGTCTCCCCTAACATTGAAGATATGACTTTTGACATTTATGCTTTGCCTTGTTTTTGGTCTTGTCTTGTTTGTAATGGCTTTATTCATTCATGCTTTGTGATCTTGATCTTGAGCCTTTATCTTTTGACTTTGAGTTCTTGAGATCGTTATCTTGCATCATCTCCTTGACTTGAATCATCTTGATTTGACTTCCTTGATCATCTTGTGCTCTTGACCAACATGCTCATACTTGTTACATTCTTGTTTGACATATATGATTATAAGTCTAACAATCTTCCCCAATTGATGATTCTTTATTTGATTATGAGGCTCTTTGATGTGGGGAAGATTAGATTCAACTATCTTGACGTTGAATGATTGACTTTGAAATCTTGAGTATGAGCATGCGGTTTATGAATCCGACTTCGCTGGAATGAAGCTGCAACACCGTCGTCTAAACTTGAAATAAGACAGTTAGCAATAAAAGATTAATATAGCTTTGTCATTCATCTTGAGTTCGGTTCCATTAACCTCCGGTTTCCTATTTTATAGTATAAATACTATACCTGTGATCAGGTAGATTCAAAGAATCTCCTTGACAGGGTTTCCAGCTCAAAGCTTAGGATCTTCTAACATATATGTATCAGATTTACCATGCTTGCTAGTTCTCATTACCAAAACGTCTCAAAGCAAACAACACGGTAAGAGTGAATCAGATAGTTACTATCTTTCTGATTTAGTCATCAATTCATTTACTGGACCAAAATGCTATCCCAGATATCACAAGCTTGGAAACATATAGAAATCTTGGCAAGTTACCTACCAAGAGCTTGTTTGATGTTGGATCAAGCAGGATTTCCATCTTTACTGTGAATACTTAAGTATCACTCGGATGTTCTGGCAATATCTCAAGGATAATGCGTAGGACTCTTTTGTTTACCACTGTGAATTTTTATGGTGTTCACAAGAGTATTTTTACATTGTGTCCTAAATGTGATTTATCACTTTGGATCTCATCTTGGCTCTAGACACGATTTGTGCACTTTTGGTTTTAGTAATCGGAGGTATGGAGCAGACTGCCATCTATTAATATTACAATCTCGGAGTGAATGTCAATATCTAACGAGTGTACTCCGTGAAAAATGAGACAATTTCTTGAGAGAAACCTGAATGACTGGGAAGGGTTGTGCATTGCATCACTGGGTCCATGACGCCTTTCTTCAATATCAACAATCAAACTATGAATTTTGATAGAATATGTATTGACCCGTTTCTGCCTAAGTTTGTTATGGAGCGCTAGCATTGTTTCACCCAATTTCCATACATTTCTTTTTAATTCTTCCAACCCCTTCAATGCTTACCAAGACGTCATTACTTAACACCTTGTTGTGATTGTTCATGTGTTAATCTCAATTTTAGTCGGGCATTTTTTTCCTCAATACTCATTCATCTCCAATCAAATCTAAGGACTTGGCCTATTTCTAACTATGGGATTCCTTTGGTAGTATCCCTCTGTCTTGGTTGGATCGTAGGACAATACCTAACCTAACCACCTTATGACTTCAGAATCATCGTGAAATTAATAGGTTGTTGGGTATGAGATCGAACCATAAAACCATTTTCTGACATTGTTATTTTCAAATACTCCCCCCTACCCATTGGCTCTAAGATTCAAAATGTGTTTAGGGACATGACGAAAGGAGTTGTACTTAGAGTCTTTAAAGATCACAATTTTCTATATCACATATACAATTACAATTTTCTCTCCTTATTTTAAATAATAAAACACCTAGTATTTGAAATACCAATTGATTAAAATTTGACATGAAAAATTCCATGGGGAGAAAAATTATACCACGATATTGCATGAATTCATTTTTCAGATTGCTCCCCTTCAATAGTATATGTGGGATACCAATATTTATTAAAACTTGACATTGGAATGAAAAATTGATATGACACCACAAAATATTGAAGAAGGACTGTGATGACTTAGTGAACAATGCCATATTATTAATTGACATAATTTTCCACATTTTAATTTCACAAAAAGTGTGAATCATAAAATTGACATTTATGAAATGTACCCAACACATAAAGGCTTGTTTTAAAAAGCTCCCCTAGAAATTATTTCACATAAAATGATATTTTTACGTACTACTAATTCTTTTAAAACTTATGCAAGGGAATGAGATTGTTGAACACACAATTTTTTAACAAATACCACTTTATGAAAATACCACAAATTAATATTGTAGTCAATTTTGACATTGAAAGTATTTTTGAAAAATTTTGTTCAACGATTTGAAAAAAAACACATGATAGAAGACTTCTCTTCTAATTTTTTAGAGTAAGCGCACTGAAGCGTACACTCCCCTATAACAATCGGGACCGGAGTATGCACATAAAAAATAAATGTACATTAAGTCATTGAGAAATTTTTTAGAAATGACATGTTTTGAAACGTTGAAACTCTTGCTCGAACTTCATTTACACGCCCGTGTCTAGTTATCAACATTTATAGTCGTAAAGTTATCGATCCCAAGAGACATGTCAGAAGATTCTTTTGGTATTTTTTGAAAATTTTTTGATTTTATATTTTTGTTTTTTCTAGGTTTATATTTTTGTATTTTTCTTTTTGTTGGATTTAAATTTTTTGTATTTTCTTTTCAATTTTTTAAAAATCAAAATAAAGATAAAAGAAAATATTTACAAATTGATGTTTGATGGATCAAGCAGATTCAATTGCCAGAACCTCCAGTTCATCTGGAGTCAAACATCTCATATCGAGTCGTTTGACAAGATACTTAAACCTATCTTCCGATAAAGCTTTAGTAAACAAGTCACTACTTAATTCAGTTCCGACAAAGAATGAATTCAACAATACCCCTTTTCAACCTGTTCCCTTATGAAGTGATATTCGATCCCAATCGAAAGTTCCTTGGTACAGGAATGTTGAGTGGAATGCACGAGATGGCTATGGAAGCCATTGAGGTCACAAACATAGGTATTTATCAAAGTCCGAAGCCAAATCTTTGAGCTGAGTCTCAACCATAGAACTTGTGCGCACACGCAAGATAAAAGACACATACTCGGACTTCTGCGAATACATTGAGGTGGCGTCCTGCTCTTTGGATTGACCAGCTGACTAACTTATCACACCTAGAAATTGTAATGCCACCAATGTACATCTTACGTGAATCGAGACAACCCGCATGATCCGAATATGAAAAAGCAGTTAGTTCAAAACCGGTGTCCTTCGGAATTACCAGAGACCCATGTTAATGGAGTCTTTAAGGTACCGAAAGATCCGCTTAACCGCAGTGAGATGTTTCTCAGTCGGTTTCGCTTGATAGCGAGCACAATAACATGTTGATGAATAATATCTGGTCTACTTGCTGTTAGGTACATGAGTGCTCCGACCATACTACGATATTTCGTTTGGTCGACCGGAGTACCACTCAAGTCAGCATCAAGGTGTTTTGTAGCCATTGGTGTACCAATGCTATCACATGAGGTCATACCATGCTTTTTAAGTATCTCTTGAGCCATACTTAGCTTGGTTTTATAATATACCACGAAGGGGATTGGTGGATTCCTGAATTCCAAAAAAGAATTTCAGCTCCCGTGTTTCTGGTTCATCATAGACATATCATACTTGCTGTGCATTAGTTTTTCAAATCGTTTGAAGTTTTTAGGTTCGTAGAACCAAAAATAATGTCATCAACGTAAATTTGCACAAGCAATATGTCTTCCCCATGTTTAGTTATGAACAGAGTTAGATCAATAGAACCTTTTGAGAATCCTTTGGATACCAGGAAATTGGAGAGTTCATCATACCATGCTCTTGGTGCTTGTTTGAGACCATATAATGCTTTCTTGAGACGGGTTAAAAACATAAGTCCAGGATGATATGGTCAACAAATCCAACTGGTTGGTTTATATACACTTCTTCCTTTAAGTCCATAAAGAAATGCTGTTTTTGACGTCTATCAGGTAACGGTAAAATATTTGTAAGAAGCGAACGCAATGAACAACCGACGGCCCCCAACCAAGCAATCGGATGCAAATGACTCTTTTTGGAAATCAATTCTTCCGTTTGATCAATCCTTTCCCTTTAGCTACAAGACGAGATTCCGTTATGAATAACAATATAAAACCTCATCACGTTTTTTTTCCTAGAGCCGCTTTAAGTTAATGACATTTACAAAGTGTCTGTCACTAAATTCCCCATACATCTAATCGATCAAACTAATGAATTCTCCTACATTGATTCAAATCTATGCAGAATAAAGCCGATGGCTTCTTTGATGTTCTTTTGGTTTGTTCGACTCACGGTTGGCAACATACACATCTCGCCACCTGTTTCCTAGCTGACGTCTTGTTTCTATTGATTGATAAGGATTCCATATGACTTGTTCTAGTGGATGATCTTTTGTCCAACTTTGTGCAGGAAAGAAAAGGATGGTGGTTGATAGAAAGTATGCATGTTTGACGAATCAACATGACAAGACGATGTCTCCCCTTGTTCTTGTACCGGTGTACTAAAGATGTTGATAAATTCATCTTTGTCAAATTGTGCATTTTCGGTATTGGTTTCTGCTTGAATAATGTTCTCAGGTGCAGTGACAGTTGGTACTTGAGTTGGAGTTTGATGTGTTGATTGAATGTTCAATGGAGGGTGGATCTGCCACATCGTTTGTTTAGAAGTGTGAGTTGTGTATGTTGTGTTGATGTATTATCGGGATTATCACAACATGTACAGGGAAGACTTGACACAACAAATAAGTGAACCCAAATAAGCCCTATATAAGCCAGATATAAGAAAGAAGAAAAGAAAGAGAGAAAAGAACTTAGAATGTTAGATTAGAGAGAGAAATTGTGAGTTACAAGTGAACAAATGTAACCAACACCCTCTCATTGATGGAATGGTTTTGTTTTATACCCCTTAGCCATCTAGTTGCGTGTGGTGATCTACTGGCCGGGCTGGCTAAACTGGGCTTTGACCTGAAACACGGACATATTAGATTACAATCCTAGCCCTGTGAACCAGACAGCCTATTAAAATACAAGACTAGTTTGACTTTAAAAACCGATTACATCTTGCTTGACTTAATACAATAAAGGCTAACAAGTCCCTTTGATCCTTAAGTCTGTTTAAAATTAGTACAGAGCATTTATCTCGTTAATAAAATTGGCCAAAAACTCGGGTCATACCACGTTAGTAAATATTTTAAATCCGTCCCACTAATTTTACTTTAAAATATTTAATAAAATGTTAAATCACGTAAACCACGACCTTTTAACACGGTTTTTACAAAAACTCGGAGAAACGCCGTAAAATACAAAAATAACATAATCACGCTCTCGGAGCAACAATATAAATTTTATTTTTTTTTTTTTGACTTTCTTAGACGCTAAAAACAAATAGAAACACAATCACGGCTTGAAATTACCCTATAAATGGAAATTTTCATCAAACCTTATATAGCATAAATGACTATAATTAAGTACATAGCAAAAATAATTATCTTAGCTCGGGATAGACGTTGACCTAAAACTCGGGTTGTTACATTCTCCCCTCCTTTAAGGAGCGCCGTCTCGGTGTTTAGCTCGACTTATCCGATTTTCCTCGCTTTGTCCTTCCTTGTAAAGAGATGAGGGTACTTTTTGTTAATCTGGTCCTCACGCTCCCAAGTAAATTCTGGACCTCTTTGCGAATTCCAACAAACTTGAACGATAGGTATCCTACTTTGCTTAAGTCGCTTGACCTCTCTATCAACAACTTCCACTGGCTCTTCAATCATATGCAACTTATCATCAAGTTGAATCTCATCCATTAGAACAACAATGTCGCCTTCCGCTAGACAGTTTTTAAGATTCAAAACATGAAAAGTACTATGAATCCCTTTCAACTCTTCAGGCAATTCCAACGTGTGAGCTACAGGACCAACTTTAGCTAAGAATATTTGAATTGCCCAAAGTAACGAGGACTTAACTGTCCACGCTTTCCAAAACCCACAAACGCCCTGTCCATGGCTATACCTTAGCATACCAAACATCGACTTTGAAAACTATCAAAATTACCAACGGCTTAGTTCTTCTATCTGCGTAACTATTCTGGCGACTACGGGCAGTTAACAAATGGTTCTTAATCTGGACGATCTTCTCAGTCGTATCACAGATCAATTCTGGACTGGTGAGTTGGCTATCCCTAACCTCACTCTAGCATACAGGTGATCTACATTTCCGTCCGTATAAGGCCTCATATGGTGCAGCCTTAATGCTCGCGTGATAACTATTGTTATATGAGAACTCGGCCAATGGCAGATGGCGATCCCAACTACTTACAAAGTCGATCACACAAGTACGCAACATATCTTCCAGCGTTTGTATTGTCCTTTCGCTTTGACCATCCATTTAAGGGTGGGAAGCGGTACTTATATCCAAATTCATCCCCAATGCTTTCTGAAGCAATTTCCAGAATCTAGACGTAAAATGGCTGTCTCGGTCCAAAATGATCGAAATAGGAACACCACATAAGGAAATAGATACGATGGGTTATCATCCGAAGGGTAAAATTTAGAATAAATAAGATCCTACACACAACTTCCTTCAAATACAGTTTCGTAAGCTTCTCCATACTATCCATTTTCTTCATTGGTAGGAAATGAGCTAATTTGGTCAGTCGATCGACAATAACCCAAATCTTATCAAACCCACTTGGCGTTCTTGGCAATCCACTTAAAAATCTATAGTAATCCTCCCCACTTCCATACTGGAATCTCAAGTTGTTGTAGTAGCCCAAACGGTTTTTGATGCTCAACTTTAACCTTTGCACAAGTCAAACACTTGTTTACATACGTGGCAATGTCAGCTTTCATATTCGGCCACCAGTATAATAGCTTCAAATCTTGATACATCTTGTTTGATCCCGGATGCATAGAATAATTGGACTTATACGACTCATGCATAACCAAATCTCTTAATCCACCGAATCGCGGCAACCAAACACGATTTCCAAAACAATGTGTTTCATCAGGGCGAAACTAAAATATTTGCTTAATCAATCTCCCCAAATTCTTTGCCCTTACATTCTTCCTTTTCATCGCTTCCTTCTGAGCTTCATGAATCTGCTTTGGTAGATGATTGTGAACAATCATCATCAATGCTCGAACACGTAATGGCTTATTCCTTTCCTTTTGACTTAAGGAGTCAGCCATAACTTTTGCTATTCCAGGATGATACCAAATCTCACAATCATAATCACTTAACAACTCGATCCATCTTTGTTGTCACAAGTTCAGCTCCTTTTGATTAAAAATATATTGTAGGCTCTTGTGATCGTTGAAAACCACACACTTCGTCCCATAAAAATAATGTCTGCATAACCTAAGAGCGAAAAAAACGGCTCCTAACTCCAAATCGTGAGTAGTGTAATTCTCTTCATAGACCTTCAATTGTCTAGAAGCATACGCTATCACCTTTTCTCTTTGCATCAACACGGCTCCATAACCTTTAAGTGATGCATTACAATTTACCACGAAATCATCGGTTCCTTCGGGTAATGCTAAGATCGGTGCACTAGACAACTTTTGCTGCAATGTCTGAAAAGCTTCCTCTTCTTCTTTTCCCCACTCGTATTTCTTATCTTTCTGAGTCAACTTAGTTAGCGGCTTAGAAATTAAATAAAAACCTTCAATAAACCTCTGATATTAACCAGCCAATCCAAGAAATTTCCTCACCTCCGTTGGCGTTGTTGGTGCAGTCTAATTCTTAATGGCTTGGATCTTGGTAGGATCAACATGAACACCACTACGATCAATCACATGACCAAGAAATTATAAATCTAGCCAAAAATCAAACTTTAAAAACTTACCGTACAACCTCTCTTTCTTAAGCAGCTCTAAAATAATCTTCAAATGCCTTCCGTGCTCTTATTCGTTCTTAGAATAAACCAAAATATCATCGATGAACACTATGACGAACTAATCAAGATATGGCTTGCATACTCGGTTCATTAAGTCCATAAACACAGCAGGCGCATTAGTTAATCCAAACGGCATTACATGGAACTCAAAGTGATCATACCGAGTTCTAAATGCAGTAATTGGAATGTCCTCTTCTCTAATGTGTAACTGGTGATATCCTGGTCGCAGATAGATCTTAGAATACACACTAGAATCTTACAGTGGGTCAAATAAATCGTTGATTCAACTTGTTGATTCAACTTGTGACACCACATAAATTTCCGTTCATTAATTTAGCTGTTACCGGTCTCTAATTTGAATTTTTAAAGTTTCGTTTAACTTTTACGTTTAACTGGGAAGTTTTCTCGCTATTTATCTAAGAATCATCGCCGAGAGTGAATCAAGACACCAAACGTTGTAGTATTTTGGCAATAGCCACGTTTTTATATTTTAAGGCAATATTTAAAATTTCATAATTTTTGGTGATACCGTTATTTGTTTCGTTACTTGCGTGAATCGTGTTTTGTTTAAAATGTAAGCATATGCATGGAAGGCTTGGAAATTAAATCAAACAAGGAGCACTAGCATCATAAAATATTAAAAACCATTTTGGTCCCCCCTTGTCTTGTTCGTCCTAACCAACACTCCTTTATGAACATTGGATGCAAAGTTAAATTTCAAAATCAATAAGACAAGGTTTACAACTCATTTTTGTCCTAGCTTGAACGTGATTGGGATATCATTTTGGTCCCCTCTCGTCCCTTTGTCTTATCCTACGCACACACACAAACATACTTTTAGTGTGTGAAGTAAACTTGGCATTACATATACACATTACTTCCATTTTCTCATTCATAATACACACACACTAAAAATTAAGTTTTCTCACTTATCTTTTGCTCTCTTTTGTTCAAACCACCTAAGAAACATACATACACTCATAATTTTCCAATCTAGATCAAATACCTTTGAAGATATTGTGTTCATGGTTGATATTTATTGTATTCAGGTTAGTTATAAACAACATTTGGGTTGTTTCTAGTCATCAATCATCCTTCTAAACCACTTCTTTTTGTAAGTCTCTTAATCTTTAAATAACTTGTACTTTCATAATCATCTTGATGCATACATGCTAGTTGTACAATTTATTTTGTGACAACAAAGATTTTAAAACTACATAAACCTAAAAAGGTTATGCATCTATTTCAAAAATAATAAAAAGAAATATAAGAAAATCATAGTTTTGTGATCGTGGTTATTTTCGTGTAATAAAAATGGTATGTTATTGCTTATAATATTCGGCTTATGTTATTAAGCTTTTGGAAAAGCTTATTTGATTATTTAAGCTTATTGGGCTTATTATTTGGTTCGGCCCAAGTATAGAAAAGAAGGAAGAAGTGTTTGTTTAGGTTATTTTATTTTCGGCTTATATTTGTTAGCTTATTTTCTAGCTTATTTTGAAAGGACAAATGATAAACTTGTTCGGCTTAATAAATAAGTCCGAATATGGTTTGCTTGGCTTTTAGCGGCATCCCATAAACAAGGCCAACACCACAAGCTTATTCTTGAGCTTATGTGGTTCGGCTTATTTTATTGTGGTTTATTGTGAGCTTATTGATAGCTTATTATTAAGTCGCAGTTTTATAAGTTACTGTTATGCTATCGGAATTATATTGAAAACTAAAACTACATTTAAGACTTAAACGGCCAAGCCCAACATAAATACAATACACCAAGGCATAAAGCTATGATGTAGCTTAATGTAGATAAGTACAATGCATAGCTTATTTCAAAGTTGAACACATAGAACGCTATACTTTAACTCATTTTAAACGTTGGACCTGTGGATAATAAGAGATTTGATGAGGTATAGTTTGTAATTATGAAAAGTGGATTGAAAGAGAATTGAAAATTTTTTTTATAAAGTCTAACGACTTTGGTAAAACGTGTAACCATGAACGGACATGCCAAAATTTTTATAAATTATTATACATATAAAAAATTATAAAACCACATGATAAAAACTAGATATATTAGAAAATAAATAAAGTGACCGAACAATGTATATATATAAAAATATATATAAAATATATATTTTTACTTAGACATTTATATGTATATAATATTAATATACGTACTCTTATTTACTCAATTTACTTACAAAAACATTTTTAACTATTATACGATCACAAGCGTTAATTTTTGAAAATATATTAACAAAAGTACACTAGATAAAAAGCTTATTGCATTATCCGCGACTGATTCTGCGCTACTGCCAATTATAAAACCAAACATTCATTTCAATAGGTTGTCTATAAAACGAACCCCGTTCATTTATCATGTGAATTTATTCTAGACTATTCTTCTCGATTCACCAATCAAGGTGAGATTCAATATGCCACACTTTTAATTAGTTTTGAATAATTGTTTTATAACTTGGTAGAAACATTAACTGCTTTAAAAAACTAACATAAGTACTATAACGTGAGAATATACCTGAATAACGTGTCCTAAGTTAGCTGTTTAGACCACTATTGCTTGAATTATCATGAACTATTAATCATCTTTAACCGACTGGCTTGTTAATTGAGCGCGAGTGAATAAATAGATCTATTGGGACTAATTAAATCCCTACCGGGAAAGAAGCACTTGCAAGTTCAAGTTTTGCTAAGGACTAACGGATATATTTCATGTCAAACTAGTTAGGTGTTCTTGGTCGAACACCTGAAGGTGCGAGCCTTTAAAAGCAGAGCCTGTACATGCAATCGTTCAGTATAGCTTCAGTGTCATACTTAGGGCAACGTCAACTGCCACTTTATGTGAAGTTTTGTATCTCCAATAACTGACGCATACATTTTGATAAACTAGTGGTCCACAATTAATTACTATTGAAACAAAATATATGAATTCGCCCAACTTAATGTTACGTTTTAAGCATGTTTTTCTCAGCTGTGCTTAGCATGGATGTTTGTTGCTTGACTAATTAATTCTAATTGCCCGAAAACCTGTTTACCAGCAATTTTTTTATCTATGACTTAAATAACCGTTGTTGAACATAATTAAGCTTCCTTAAATACTTTTGTATCTTTAAATTTGATCCAATGTAGAAACTTATACATATTTGAAACTTATGCAACGGTTTATTTTCTAAAACGTACAAAGAGGCCATTCATTATGCTTTGTACTTGAATAATCCGTTGACTGACATCGCCCACCCCCTTGAAACTAAATCGGACGGGACCCTATTTGGGGGTGTGATAGATTGGTATCAAGAGCCAAGGTTATAGAGAACCATGTAGTATAAACTAGGTCTGGACTATAACTAGTATGTGATCCTACGTGATTATATGTGCCTTACGTGATTTTACATATATGTAATATGTATATGTACTATGTAATTAAATACTAAGTGTTAGCCTCAATTTATTGAGTCGAACAAGGAAGCTCGTCCCTCTAACTATGTAGCTTCCGGTCTTTAAATGAGTTAGATGTTGTAATAGAATAATAAATCGAATTCGGCTCTATAGAATAATCTAATCTGTATATGTGCGGGTCCTAAATCCCCAGCAAAACAAGAACCCGAGCCCGGGTCCTAGTTAAATATCCCACGCATCGTAGGGATATATATATAGATATTTTCCTAAGAAAATATCTAAGAAATCAAATATCTCATAATATCTTTTTTCTAAATCTTTCTCAGTTTCTCTCATCTCTCTCTCTTCTCTCTCTCTCTACACCATCTTCTCTTTTCTAGTTTCTAGTTTCGATTTGTGTTGTGATTATATGAAGTGAAGTATTAATCGGGTTCCTACAATTGGTACAAGAGCTAACCGGGGGTGGTTTGTTATTGTGTTTTGTTGTATTCGTGATATTTTTTTCTTTCTCATGGACTGATTTAAAAAAAAGGGGTCACGAATTTGTTTCTTTTGTAAAAGTGTTATAACAGTTTTAGTCATAAACTATTCTATAACTGTTTCTTACTTTTTTATATACCTTTGTTTGTCTTTTATTGTATCCATTTTTTTGGTTCATCTGTTATAGTTAATATGTTGGTTTCGTGTAATCAAGGCTGAAATGAAGAAAAGAAGAAGGTGCGTCAAGGAGTTTGATATATTGCTTGAACCGAACGAGCATCAAACCAACATCCACCGATCTAGCAACTTTTCAAATGGAACCGAACTAGTCGAAAACTTATAGAGCCGAACGAGTGAAACAACTCAAGGACCGAACGAGTAACATCTTAAAAAGCACCGAACGAGTGAAAACTTATAGAGCCGAACGAGTGAAACAACTCATGGACCGAACGAGTAACAATCTATAGGACCGAACGAGCAAAATTTTTGAGGACCGAACGACCAAAATTTCAAAGAGCCGAACGAGTTGAGAACCGATCGAGTAAAATTTCAAAGAGACGATCGAGTGACTTCAACAAGTACCGAACGAGTTTTTGCTAAGCTTGAACCGATCTAATACCAACTAGAACGAGTTTCTTCATGTTTTAACAAATTTTCGGTTTTTCGGTTTCGAGTGACGTTAAACGACGGGGCTTAAGACTTATATCATCGTGTTCGTGTCGTCGTTTCGATTAAAGTGGTATATTTGGTTTTTACCGACGATAACCGTACACATCCGCGGGATTAAAGTTACATTCGTTACATTTTTTATAGATCTTCAAACGAAGGTGACGAACAAAAAAGGAGGGAAATTTGGTTATTAATTAACAAGTTTTGGCAATTGGCACATGCACCCCCTCACTTGTTACTACAATTGAACCATTGTCCTTCCTTGAAAAAGAAGTCCTTCTAATTGAAAATAACTTTTCACCGTTAGTCCCTATCGCTTCAAAACAGCCCGTTAGCTCTTTAAAGTGAATCGTTAGTGCACCGTTTGTCCTTATTTGAGTTTTGATCAACCGTTAATCATAACAAGCTCAAAATTCGTGCACCGTTCATCGTTTTAGCTCACAAATCGTTAACAAAAGTTCAAGTTCTTCAACAACAATAACGATTTCACCAACAATAATTCTATTTTTCTAGTAGCAGTGCCAATACTTCTCAAATAGGAAGCAGTAGTGCCAGTACTTCTCAAATGACCAATCCTGATATAGGTAGTACATCAGAAGTAAGCGGTAGTGACAATCCAGCTCGTCGGTTAAGTGAAAATCAAAGATCTGCTATCAAATTAGCGGTGATGATGTCTATATTTGTAGCAAGCGGTGTACTTATGTCCGAGGTTTCAAAATTTATTGATAAGATAATATGATGATGATAAAAAGTATGAAAAAATGGTAGTAGTTAGACAAGATAAAATGTTTGATTCGATTCATAGGAAATATTCGACTAAGATTGATAAATCCATAGGTTCTCTATTAGAGAATATTGAGGATGTTTATAATGATCTAATAGAGTCAGGGTGTCCATTAATCTCAAAGAAATAATTTCACTCTCAGCAACAACTAGTACTATCAGGTTTCTATGAACTATCACCTTTTCAAATTCGTTTTCTAAATGCTAAAGGTGTGTCGGATTTTCTAAATAGGAGAGAATGTCATCTTTTCGGAATAACTAATGACCCTTATGGAGATGAGGAATCAAAGAGTTACATGATTTCTTCAACTGCTATTAAGGAAGAGTTAGTTTTGCGGGGGTTAGCACGCATGATTTACCAATTCACCCATTATTACTGTGTAGAATACAAAGTCTGGGTCTAGAATTTGTTAACTGATTATTTAGAAAAACTCCAGTTTATAGGTAAATCAAATAGGTTGTACAGTCTTAGGATCAGGTCTCCTCTATTAGGAAGTGCTATTTCTAGGAGTAGGATTTTAGAGATAGTCAAACTCTATGTTGATGATCATTCCATCTCTTTTCGATTAGCGAAAGACTTTCTTTATAACCGTTACCAGAACGAAAAAGGTGAGAGGTGCATTTTGAATTATATTCCTGATTTAGGGGAAATAACCGATGCATTTGAAGATATGATTATGACTGAAATTTTTGACAATGCTTTCCTCAAAAAGTTTCCTGGAATTTGTTTTTATAGATTCAAGAATGAAGTTATTATATCTTGTACATGTGTGGAGGATGAAATAACCTTCAATGAGAGTGCTCTATTGAAATAAGTCAATCTTCTATTTGATATTGTGTCTATAGGACTAGGTGAATCTCCTCTTTCCTTATATAATGATATATATCATTTGCAAATAGACTAGGATAAGGATGTTATTGCAAGTGATTGTTGTGATTCGGTGCTTCTTGTGTTAAAGCCAAAATTCGTGGCGTTAATTATTGGTTCTAAAACCCCACGCTCCAAAAATTCATTTTGAGTTTGATTGCTGGTGTCATCGTAGTGTTTTCGTGTTTATATAAAGCTAAGGATGATCATTGTTACTTCCTACAAGTGAAATCTAGCAAAAAGGTTGCCAAAGAATTTCTTTAAAGTGATCTTACTAGAGAGTTGCTACTTTTTGGACGATCCACAAAGATATACATTTTATTGTACGTTTAATCATCAAATACTACTAAGGATTACCAAGTATCTAGCTTATATTTCGTGGATAAAAAGCGTTTTTCGGCTCTCTTTGCTCAAATCGTCCTAGTGTTCTTGGTGGAGAGTTGCTTATTTAATTATATCTCTTGCCGGCGGTTTGACTAGCTAGGGGACAAGATCCACGATTTAAGGAAAAAGTCAACGGCGGTTTGTTGACTAAAACAACGAGTTGCCAAAAACAACGAGTTGCCAAAAACAGCGAGTTGCCAAAAACAGCGAGTTGCCAAAAACACACGGAGTTGCTAACGGCGAGTTGCTAACGGCGAGTTGCTAACGACGAGTTGCTTAACAGGCAAGTTTCTAACTTGCGAGTTGCAACGGCGAGTTGCCTACGGCTGAGTTGCAAAACGGCGAGTTACTAATTTGACAGCGGCTTGCTAAGAATTTTTTTTTGTGTCGAAAAAGGTTTCCAGTAAACATCCATAACTTTTGATCCGTAAACCGTTTTAGGCCGCGTTGACCTCGGTCAAATCGAAAGAAAAAACGAGACGGATCACAGCTATATCTACCATTTAGCTGTTAAGGATTTTTCGAGGACCCAAAAAGCTTGTTTCCCATGATTTATTGACATTTTTTCATATTTTTGGAATTTGTGTTAGACTTTTTTTGTTACTAGGCTCACGCCCATATTGTATTTTTAAGACCCGATTTAGTTTGGTGAGCCTATTTAAACATACAAACTTTAACCCTAGCCAGAAAGTTTAATGTTTTTTAGACAATTAAATCATTGGGCCGTGTTTTCCGAAGCAAATCATTCACGGTCTTTCTATTGATTTTGTAAAAATCCCGTTAAATTTTTATCGGTTATAATCATAGACTTTGTAAAAAATCCCGTGAACGTCAATTTGTATTCAAAACCACAGCCTCACTCACTCAAATCCATTCAAAGATCCAACGAAATTTTCACTCTTCATAATTCACTGATAAAATGGGAACAGAAGGTTACTTCAATCTCGGGTTTCAGTTTAGAGGAATAGAGATACAGAACAGCAGCTAGCAGAGCAAAGATATGTCAAAGAAAACTCCTTGAACAAATTAAATGCACTTAAATCAACCACTCAACTTCTCAAAAATCAGAGTATATGGTATCAACAAGCTTTTGCACGACTCTTTGGTGATAGATTTCAGGAACCGTCAAGTTTCAGTTATCTCAATACAAGAATATACTTCGAAACGAGTCTTCTCAATGCAGAAACACTTCACGAGATGGATTCCAAATCCGCTCTAAGTGTGATCAAAGTACAGTTTGAAAGGTTCATTAACTCTGACTTGTTAAAGCCTCTCGATATTTATTCAAGATCTTTTTCATCAGATCGAGAAGTAATAGAAATCTTCAGAGATTACACTAAAATGACAGCTCAAACATTCAAGGAAACAATCATCCAGAACATGAACTCCATTGAGCAATGTATAATAGAAAGAGCAAGTCATGAGCAAGAGCTTAAGATGACATTGAAAAAGTTGAGTGAAAGACAGTTGCAGATTCAACAATGCAAGGTTCAAGAGGTTCAATCATCGGTTACAAGTTCAGGAGATGAAACAAGCAGTGGGATTGTATCAGATGAAGAGATTGAAAAGAAGGAATTGGAAGCACATTACGGTTTCATGGCAAATATTCAGGAAGTCTTACATGGAGAATCAAGTTCTACTGATACGCCATTGGAACAGGTACAAAACAATGATGAAAATAATGTGTTTGCCAATGAAAGACAACATTCTGAGAAAAATGCTGCAGAATGTACTGATGAGCGTGCTACGCTTGCTAATTTAATTGCAAATTTAACTCTTGATAACGAGGGAAAACAAAACACATTTAAAGCACTTAAAGAAAGCAAACGCATCATTGACTTAAGAAATGAAAAGGTAAAACTAAACCTTGATGAGGACTAGTAGGCTCTAGGGATGCACTAGCAGTCGAATAGTTGTTCGGATTGCACTTCATACCAAACAGACTGAGCTTGAGACGTACACAGCCCTTAATGACCTACACGAGTGATTAATAAAATACTTCAAACAAAGTTTAATGAAACTCTAGACTATAGCTCTAAAGACATTGAACATAAAAGAGGGTTTAAAACCTAAAACCTATTTAATTTCAGTTGTCAAATCAGAAACACGATAGCTAGTAAAAAAGATCTGTTATCTAGGTCACAATTTTATCAACATGCTCAACACAAAGAGCAAAATAAAGGTCATTTTCGGATTTAAAGTTAAGGAAGGATGAGAAAAAAAACATAGATACGATGATTGAAATGGACAAACAAATAAAGTTTTTAAATGAAATTCTTTATCAGTCAATTCAGACCATTCACATGTTAGCACCCAAATGCCAACGTTATAAGTGTAGATCAACCTTTTGCTAATCCAAAGTAACCTAGTTTTCAAGAAAGCTCAATCTGAAAAGCCTGCATTTGAGGAGATCTCCATATGATACTTCTGATCCTGCAAACAGATTTTGCCCCAATGGGGAAGAGACAGTGACTCTTGAAAAAGAGAGTAGATCAAAATTGGATAAAGACAAAGTGAAACCATATGATTACACATATCAAAACAGTCTTAGAAACTATGCAAACCACCATCCAAAACTAATCTTGAACAGTTGTGAACGCGCAAGAAATTAGGAAGACAATGTAGGTAGAAAAACGTTGTTTAGGACAACACCAAACATTGCTAAAAAGTTGGCTGCTACCGCAAGTCAAAATCCAATAGTAAAAGTAAACTACTATTATAACGAAATGACAAACAACTTCAATCATTTTAGAACAATTTGTTATATTAGCATTGTTTCAACAAACTTGGCTAATCATACTAGTAGTGCATTTCCTAACCCAACTGCTAAGAGTATGGAAGTTTTGATCAAAATCTTATTAATGCCTCTTTCAGACAAAACTATACTAAACAATCATTGTTTTGTTCATGAACTAAAAAAGGAAATGAATGAAACGATATTGGAGTACGTTAAATCCTTGAAAAGGAATGGACGAACTTGAACAGAAAGCCTGAGTTTTCAAACATATATGATCTACATCTCGAAGGAGTGTGTTCAAAAGATGTTACAAGTTCGTATTTGCATTCTCTGTCTGATTTAAATGCTAAAACTGGAATTGCAATGCTTATATCTTCATAAAGTTCAAAGATGTGAATGTCTTGCACAAAAAGCTTTTCGGAAACAAAACTGAATCTGTTACAAAGAAGTTCATAATAATTTGTTAAAATTTTCTAAACTTGAAAAAATACCGATTTCCTCTTGAACTTGAAGTATGAAGTAGCAAGCATCAGGAATCCGATACTAGTGCTTTACAACAATGTAAAGAACAAATGAAAAACAACTCAGTTTGCAAAGAAAATGGATCTAATGTATTTCGAAAAGAACGTGAACAATATCATATAAAACAAGATTTGAAAGCTCAAATGTAAAACAAGAACATAGAGAACTGCAAGGGAAAGTCTGTGGAAACTCAGTTTAATAAACCATTCTGTTTGTTCGACAACCAAATGCTCAACGAATTCCAAAACCATCAGTTTTTAGGAAAACCGACTCTCCTTTTTCAAAATCTCCTGAAATGAGAAAGTTTTCAAATGAAACAGTCCGGATAATAAAACTAAGGTGTTCTGATTGGTTTCTTTAAAACAAGTCACTCAACAGAATGCCTCAGATTAGAACAAGCAGTTGAAACCCAATTAGATTGCACCTGGCCCCCTAGGAATTGTCCCCCCAAAGCAGGTGTCACATCATCACCAGGGAAAAAGTAGGCTCAAATGACATGGTTCAATACTACTACCTAGAGAAAGCTAAGAAAAGTGCACAACTTCAAAAGACAAAGAATAAAAGGAAAAACCTAGTATGATTGATCCTGCTAGATTAACCCAACACTGCTAATGGTTGCAAACCAAAACCTAGGAATTGGCAAGCATCAATGAGTAGTCGGGTTTCAAACAAAGATGTTCACTTAGGAGAACATAGGAAACTAAAAGTCTTTTCCTTAAAGTCAATGACTATTGCAATGTCATAACATGCAAAAAGGCCTTTACAGTGCAATCATGATGAATGCCAGTCTTAGAATTACCCTCTCAAGGTAAATCCTCGTGCTACTCACAGAATAAGGATAGCAAAATCCATAAGACCGACAAAAGATATATGCCTGTAAAAATCAAGTGCAATCTAAGAAACCAGAAAGACAGATCCCCACAGGACATAGGTTCTCAAACAAAAAGACTACCACTGTCCCTGAGAAAACAATGAATCCTAGATCTTGTCTTAGGTGGAAACCAACGGGTAGAATCTTTAGTAATGTTTGTCTTAGGTGGGTTCCCACAGGAAGGTTATTTAACTCTTGCACAAGCAAGGTTGAAAGTGAACCCACACATGATTCAAATGTAGATATCTATCATATTCATGCATGCAAACAAACTCTGGGTTTAAGTGCAGGTACGTCATTCAATGATCAAAAGCAACAACGAATTGACCTAAATGCAGCTGCGCTATACAATGAAAAGCAGGAAAATCTCAGAGTGTGGTTGCTGAAATTTTTGATATCTAAGAAACCAGTGCCAGAATGGTTTCATAAAAGATGAGCTACATCAAATGGTGTCTGCTGAAAATAACACTTCAGGCCCCGTTCCTCAATGTTTATATGACGTTTGATCGCAGCAGATCAAGCCTCGGTCTTCATGGAGATGATGTATGTTCACATCAGTTCAGGCCTCGTTCTTCATCAAATGACTTCTAATCATAACCGTTCAGAACTCGGAATTCAAGTCCACAACAATGAACCATCAAGTTCAAAGTTGGTTCCAAAAGTTGTTCCTCTAGCAGTCAAGACAGCTACATCACGACAAGAGTTGGAATACTATTTCCAACCATGCAATAGCAATGCTGAGATCACAGGTAAATATAACAAAATCAGAAAATCAGAAAATTTCCAAAAGATTATTCTCTGACATGTCTCTTGGAATCGATAACATGTACGTGCTTAGAAATGTCGATTAGACATTGACATGGTGTGTAAATAGAAGTTCGATGGCGAGAGTTGCAAACGTATCAAAACAATCATTTCTAATTTATCTAGATGGCTTATGTGCAAATTGTCAGACATAACCCGAACTTTCACATAAAGAAGGTTTTATACTTATCTCCCCAACGAGAAAATTAAAACGCATTCTTCAAGGTCTTGGAGCTGTTCTTAAAAGACATTCAATGTTTTTAGCTCAAAAAAAAGGGATGGGTACGTTTCAAGTGCGCTTACCCTTACCGTTAGTAAGAGAAGTCCTCTAAACATATGGGTTCTTCAAAAAGTTAAACACAATTTTTCAAGCATTTCTCGATGACAATTCATAATCTTTCAAAATGTTGTTCAAACGCCAAACCTCTCACAATGTTTTTCAAAGACAATAATTTTTTCAATTGGTCCTATTCTTGAGGGGGAGTTTTTCGAAAAACAAATTTTTAATGTTCTTGGATACACAACTACGACCATTCTTATGTTATTCAAAACATTATCAAATGTTCCAAACCAATCATCTGATAATATTTTCTTCCCACAGAATTTTCAAGACATAATTTTAATCACTAAGTATCTTCAAAACTAAGTTTTATTATTTAAAATAAGGGGAGAAAATGTAATTAAAATATGATCTAAATCGACTCAAAGTGCTAACAGAAAAAAAGGTTTTATGGTTCGTACATATACCAACAACATTCTACTTTCATGACAACATCTTAATTCAGACGAATCAAGTCATAAGGTGGTTAGTTAGGATCAACAATGATCCAACTAGAACCAGGAGGATCTACCCCAAGGATCATCCAAAGTTATAAATAGCAAGTCCCTTAGGTATGATTGGAGATGAATGTATATGGGAATAATGCTGACTAAGATTGAGTTAACACTGGAACAATCACAAAATGGTGTTAATAATGACGTCTTGGTAAGCATTGAAGGCGTTGAAGAATTAAAAAGAAATGTATGGATAAAGGGTCTAAAGAAAGAAGCCCTCCACACAACTTAAGGCAGAAACCGGGTCAATACATATGCTGTCAGAATCACAAGTTGATTGCTGACATTGAAAACGACATCATGGACCCAGTGATGCAATGCACAACCCTTCCCAGCCATTCAGGTTTCTCTCAACAGAAACTTGTCTCATTTGTCACGGAGATACACATGTTATCTATTGACATCTCATTCCGAGATCATTGATATTGAATAGGTGGCAATATGTTCCAGCCTCCGAGTACTAAAACTAAAATGCACTAATCGAGTCTAGAGCCAAGAGATCAATCTAAATCTCGTTAGGACACATTCCATTTCAAACACTTGTTGAATATCATCAAGTTCACAAGCTGTTAACAAGAGTCCTACGCAATATCATTGTGATATTTGCCAGAACATCCGAGTGATACTAATGTATTCATAATGAAGATGGAAATCCTGCTTGAGCCAGCATCAAACAAGCTCTTGGTAGGTGACTTGCGAGATTCTATATGAATCAAACTTGTGACAACTGGATATTGATTTGGTCCAGTAAATGAATTGACGGTTGATGAATTTTGATAAAAACATGACACTCTCGATGTGTTACAAAAACTCTTTAACGAGTGACACGTCGATTGATTTTCAAATCAATTTTCTCGTTTATCACTAACGTAAACCTGCAGGTCAAACGGTGGTAACGGCAACCTCAATCCCATTCAAATGCTCAATCTATGAAGACATACTATCTAGAAAGCTCAAGATTTAAAGACAAAGACCTTCGCAAACTCTGATTTAAAAAGCTTTCAAGATAATTCAATATATGAGCCAGTTGAGTCAAAGACACATAGAGCGCAAGATGGCTTAGCCGATCGTAAAGCAAGAAGGAACAAGATTACAACAGAAGACAAAGACCAAGAACATCGAGCTTAAACGACAAAACAATCTCACTAGATCTCATGAAGGATGTCATAATGAACTCACTCGGGGAGATGTTAGCCTCAATTTTATTGAGTGAATAAAGGAGCTCGTTCCCTAGGTGTCAAGACCTCACTTCGGGGAGATTGTTAGCCTCAATTTATGAGATCAAAAGGAAGCTTTGGTCCACTCTACAATGGAGCATCGGTCTCTAATTAGTTTAACGTTGTAAAAAGATAAATATCGGTGAATCAGGCTCAATAGTTAATCTAATATTGTATAAGTTCGGGATTAATCCCCACCGCAAAACCTAAGCCCGGGTCCTAGATAAAATCTCCCGCACGACATTTAACGCGACGGTATATAAACTCTTTTCTATTTAAAAAAGAGTAAGTTGTTCAAAATATCCAAAATATCTTTTTCCTCCTTTTCTCTCATCAATTCTCTCATCTATTTCTCTCTTCTAAAACAACCATCTTTCTCTCTATTTCTAGTCTCGCTTTCGTATTGATTGTTTGTTATGAAGTGTTATCGGATCATTACAATTAATTTAAAAAAATCCAGCTTCCTGGAAATCAAATAGGTTGTACCAGTCTTAGATCAGCCTCCTCTAATAGGAAAGTGCAATTTTTCAAGAGTAGGTTTTTAGAGATAGTCAACGCTATATGTGAGGATATCATCTCGTTTCGATTAGTGAAAAGACTTTCGTTATACCCAATTACCTAATGAAGAAGGGGAAGAGATGCATTTTGAATTATATTCCTGATTTAGGGGAAATAACCGATGCATTAGAAGATCTGATTATGACTTCAATGTTTGAAGATGCATTCCGAAAAAAGTTTCCTAATATTTGTTATTATAGATTCCTGAATGAAGTTCTTATAAATTGTACATGTGAGGAGGATGAAATCACCTTCAATGAGAGTGCTGGATATGCTCTATTGAAAGAAATCAAACTTCCTGGTGATATTGTGTCTATTGGACCAGGTGATTCTCCTCTTCCCTTATATAATGATATATTTCATTTGCAAATAGACAGGGATAAGGATGTTATTGCATATAGATCGAGATAAGAATGTTTCAAAACTTGAAATGCTCTAAAAGAACCTGGCAAAAAGCAAGATTGGGAATACAGAAAAACCCTCAAGTCCTATGTTTCTATCAGCTTCACTATAAAAATCCTTTTTTTGATTGCCTGAGATGAGTTCTACAACTCAAAGAAACACTTATAGCTAGAAGTTGAGCCCTGTTGGGCATTATGGGACTATAGCTTGTACAAAGGTAGGTTTAGGAGGTCTCTTCCAGTTCAAGTTTGTTATTGCTAATTCATACCTCTTCTATGTCCCTTCTTGATGGCATGCTATCAGCTGTTGTCAATCATAAATGCTAGGTTTGAATGCAAGTCTTATGCGGTGGAGTAGCACTAGTTGAGATACCCAGTCTGACTCAAGCTATAATAGTAGTGGAATACTAGGGATCACCTTTATAGTGGAAATGGCCGGTAGCAGCTAACTCAATGGCAAGCAATCTTCCAGCACTCTACAGGAGTTAGAAGCATGGAGGGTAGTCAGTTCAGCAAGCTCTCTCAGCACTGGGCAACTTGAATCGATCACATAGTAGCCTCTATTCTAAGCTAGGCAGTCTTTCTTCTATAGAGCTGGGTAGAAGGAATGTCAGGTGTTATAGCTCGGAAGTGAGAACTAGCTTAATCATCCTCAATCTTCTGTCTAAAGGGGGGGCTAGTTATATCAACCTAGCTGTCTAATCATCTCATAGCTAAAAGAGCTGTCTCCAATTTGACATAGTTCAACTCGGAAGGTTTGCTTTCACCCTCTCCTTCTCTTGCTTCAGGAGACTAGCCTTTCACTCCCTTCTTGAGCCTATCTATCCCATCTCTCTCGTGCTTTAGGCTCTGGGAATGCAGTCTTTCCGGAGGGTTTCCCAGCTCTATTGCTTTGCCATTGGTTGCCTGGATCGCAGTCCCTTCAGTCTTTCCCTTCTGCTTTGCCCTTCTCTCTTTAGCTATAGCTTTGCCCTTCTCTATTGCTTTGACCTTGGTAGTCAGTTTTCCTATCTCTGTGCTAACTCACCAGGATTTAAGATATTTGTAGGATAAAGTTGTTTTTAAATAAGTTAGCTAATAGAATTTTGAATCTGTGAGGATAAGGTTAGATTTTAGTCCATTTTAAGCTCAAATAGGTTTTAGCTGATTTAGTTTACTTGTTTATCACTCACACTAAGATAGGTGTTTTATTATTGTAGAAGCTAGTCTATAAGGTTTGCATTTGAAGATTTATGTTTTGTTTGAAATTGTGTCAATTGCATCAGTAAACAAGCAACAAGACAAACACAACATCATTTTTAAAATTAAAAATCAGAGGGTAATTTTAGTTTTTAGGTCTTGATTTTAAAAACACAAGTAGTTTTTAGGTCAATCTTAAGTAGCTTTAGCTTATTTTCTCTTTAAAAGATCATTAAGCTATCTGTTTTAAGCTCAAAATAAGCATTTTTAAATGGTCCTTTTTCAGCTAAACGAAAAACTCCAGCAAGTACTGAGGGTAATTAAGTAGTTTTTAAAGGTTCTTTTTCATTAAGCAATTGAGTTTCAAAATAGATTCAAAAGTTGATTTTAGTAAGCCTATAGTTTATAGTTAAAGCTAAACTAAGTTGGATTAATTACAAGTTTCCATCTTGCTTATTAGAAAGTTAGCTTAAAGTTGTCTTAATGACGGATTGGTATTCAGTTTTAGATAATAGCTTTATATGACAATTCATAGCTATAGCTTAAAATCTTTGCTACTTTCCTGATTAAACTTACTTATTAGCTAAAATTTAGTTTGTCATTAGCATTAAAAAGTCAACATACTTTATTTACTTTTCGAAACATAGTCAAAAGAAAATCCAAAAACATAAAAAAACAGCATAAGTAGTCTTTTAATTTAGCTGTTTCTCTATTTTTTTTATTTCAAAATGAATTTTCTCTGCTATTTTAAGTAGTTTTTAGGATAGGCTTTAAGTAGGTGTATGGATTATTGTTATAATGTTCTGATTGTGTGCTTAAAAATAAGCACTAAAGTGCATGTTAATCT
The DNA here is from genome assembly GCA_026074375.1 of Tanacetum coccineum. NCBI lineage: Eukaryota > Viridiplantae > Streptophyta > Magnoliopsida > Asterales > Asteraceae > Tanacetum > Tanacetum coccineum. The sequence continues at coordinate 44,373 of BQNB010012630.1, forward strand.
GTTTTGGTCTACAGTATTCACATACGTGCTATTTTGATAATTTCTAACTTATGGCTGTATCCTTTTGCTTATTTTTAGCTCAGATACTTATTAGGTTATATGTAAGTAGTTATAGCTTATTTGTTCTAAAGCTTTAAGCTTATCACAGTATCTAGCTTAGTTAGTTTTTGTCCCAAAAAGCCATAAAACATGCAAAGTGATTTTTGTCTGTTTAATAAGCTCTTTAAGCTTATTTAGTGGTTTTTTTCTAAGAAAGTTTGTATTCACAAAAAAAAAATCTGATAAGTTGTTTTAAAAATTTTGCTTTTTAAAAGTTTTTTCTAAAAAAAAAAAAAGGGAAGAGGAGGAAAATCTAGGGTTGAGCAAGTTCAACCCTAGACCTCTCCCTCCCTCAACCTTTATAGCAACACAACACACACAACACTCACACCAACACCACTTGTTGCCCTCGGACTTTTTCGTCCAGTGTGCATATTTTAATCCTTTGAAGCCCTTATTGAATTATTTTTTCCTATAAGCACTCCGTGCTGTTTAGGCTTATTTAGGCTTATTCGTTTAGCTTATTTTCTAGCCCTTATTTTTCCTGCAATCTTTGCATCCTTAGCTACTTTTAGAAATTTTTCTAGAATTTTTTAAGTAAGTTTAGTACTTTTAATCATTTATTTTCATTAAAAACTTTAAAAAGTCATAAAAATTAGAAAAATAATCAAAAAAATAATTTTCTTTTTCTGAAAATTTTCTTTTGTCATTTAGGATTTATAAAAAATAAATTTTCTTCCGTAGGGTTAATATTTTGAAAATTCACTTTTTAAAGAACGGGATTCGATCCCCGTTTTTGTTTTCTTCATTTTTAAGCTTTAACCACTCTCGTTTTGAAATTTCCTTAGCATTTTCTTTTGAATAGTCATTTAGGATTAGAAAAAGTTTAGGAAAGCATTTAGGGTTTAATTTTAGTGTTCTTGCTTATTTATCGCGTTTACTTTATTTCCATTATCGTTTTTCGTAGTTAACTTTAATTGTGTTTTTATTTGCTCACTATTAGGATTTAAGAAAACAAATCATCTTCGAATCAATTCAAGTCATTGTCCAAATAACACCCGGGTCCAATTTCATAAATCATTGGAAAACACTGTAACACTTACCGTTTCTTACGTATTAAATTTTTCGTGTGATTTTCTTACTACCTTTGTCCTCAAAGGTAGATAGGAATTTCAAATGTAGTTTCATTTATCGTTTATAATTATTATATCGTATCTAAAAATAAACATCAAGTTTTTGGCGCCGCTGCCGGGGATTTGTGATTAAGATTCCTTCGTTTGCAGTTTGTCGATCGTGATTTGGAGAACCTTTCGTCTTCGAAAGTTACGCTTTTGAGAAAATCAAAAAAATACAAAAAAATTAAATATATATAAAAAAGTAAAAATATTTTTCTTTTCTTTTTAGTATAAGTAGAAGATTAATAAATAAGAAAAATACAAAAATATTTGCTCTTCCGGATTTTTTGATTTTTCTTGTGAATTCGTAAATATAAGAAATAAAAATTTTACAAAGTTGGTAAAAGAACACCAACAAATAATACTTTCAATTGAAGTATTATCCATCAATAAGTTCCCGAACTTTAAATTTTTTTTACCGTTTATGTCACTTACGAAAAAGGCGCACCTCTTTTGTAAAATGTATTTTATACTAAGGGAGTTACCCTAAGTTTGTTGATTATTCGGTAAACAAAAATATTTCCTTTTCTCATTTCTTTTATCATTTCATTTGTTTGTTTAGTGCATGCGCACTAGAAATTCCAATTTTCCAAATAATTCGAACGTAACCATTCCGAGACGTCAAAATAGAGGACGTGCTCCAAACATAGTCGAACCCGAGCTTCGTACTATCGTTCACCCAATTTGGGGGCGGAAAAAAAACCCCCATGTCTGGGCGTTCAGGATTTGTTTAGGAAGATCCAAGCCAATAGTCATCACTAAGGCCCGAACCCTTAGTGGTTCTCGTTCCTTCCTGCTCAGAGCATCAGCAACAACATTCGCCTTCCCTGGGTGATAACGAATTTCACAATCGTAATCACTCAGCAACTCTAACCAGCGACGTTGCCTCATATTTAAATCCTTCTGATCAAGAATGTGTTGTAAACTCTTATGATCAGTGAACACTGTGCACTTGGTCCCGTACAGATAGTGCCTCCACATCTTTAGAGCGAACACTACTGCCCCAAGTTCTAAATCATGTGTTGTATAGTTCTTCTCATGAATTTTTAACTGACGTGATGCATAAGAAATCACCTTTTCTCTTTGCATCAACACAGCGCCCAAACCCTTCTTTGAAGCGTCACAGTATGCGATAAAATCTTCGCTTCCCTCAGGTAAGGCTAGGATTGGTGCACTGCACAGCTTCTGCTTCAATAGTTGAAAAGCTGCTTCTTGTTTATCACCCCAATCAAACTTGACACCTTTCTGGGTTAGTTTGGTCATTGTTTTGGCTATCTTTGAAAACCCTTCGATAAATCTTCTATAATAGCCGGCAAGGCCCAAAAATTGGCGAATCTCTGTTGGTGTTTTAGGAGACGCCCAATCCTTGATAGATTCAATCTTGGCAGGGTCAACGTGAATACCTTGACAGTCAATCACATGTCCGAGGAATTGTACTCTGGGGATCCAGAATTCACACTTAGAGAACTTGGCATACAATTCTTCCTTCTTAAGCAATTTTAAGATTTGCCTAAGATGTCCTTCATGTTCCTTCTTACTTTTGGAGTAGATCAAGATGTCATCGATGAAGACAATTACAAACTTGTCCAGATACGGTTTACACACCCGGTTCATAAGGTCCATGAACACGGCCGGTGCATTAGTCAAACCAAAAGACATGACTTGGAATTCATAGTGACCGTATCGAGTCCTGAATGCAGTCTTGGGAATGTCTTCTTCTCGAACTCTCAACTGGTGATACCCTGACCTCAGATCGATCTTTGAATAAATACTCGACCCTTGCAGCTGGTCGAATAGGTCATCGATCCTTGGGAGTGGGTAGCGGTTCTTTACTGTCAGTTTGTTCAATTCCCTGTAATCGATGCACATCCAAAAAGACCCATATTTCTTCTTTACAAACAGAACTGGAGCTCCCCAGGGTGAGGAACTTGGTCTTATAAAGCCTTTATCCGTAAGTTCCTACAGTTGCTCTGCTAGTTCCTTCATTTCGGACGGTGCTAATCTATATGGTGCCCGTGCTACGGGTGTAGCACCAGGTACCAAATCGATTCGAAACTCCACTTGTCGAGTGGGTGGTATACCCGGCAAGTCCTCAGGAAAAATTTCAGGAAATTCTTGAACAACTAGCACATCTTCAAGTCGTTTCTCCTTTGACTTGTCTTCTTCTTTGGTTGCGGTGATACTTGCTAAGAATATGTGACATCCCTTCGTTAAATACTCTTGAGACTTAGTACATGAGATGATGTTTAATCGGGTCCCGTGTTTATTGCTGCTTCCGTCACCTCGAACGATTAAAATTTCGTCTCCAAAAGGAATACGAATGATCTTTTCCGCACAGACAATAACGGCATGGTACTTTGCCAACCAATCCATACCAATTATTACGTCAAAACTACCTAGTTCTACGGGCATTAGGTCTATGTTGAAAGGTTGATTTAAGAGGTTTAAACGTACAACCCCGGATAATGTGTTTAACCAAACTATTCGCCCGTCGGTAGTTCGACCTTATAATCCATGTTCTAATGCCAGTTGGAGGTGATAACAATTCGAGAGCTAAATGAAGTAGATACAAAACTCCTATCGGCACCGGTATCAAATAAAATGGTGCATATCGGTTGTTTAGTGAAAACATACCGTGACGATATAGTTGTCCGGGGTTGCCCCTGCATTGCACCACGGCATACACCTTTGCCTGGAGGCCTTGGCATTTCCAGCTGATTACCCCTGGTTGTTGTTGTTCTTTCCATTTTGGGCAATCTTCTTGAAAATGCCCCGAGCACCACATTTAAAACAAGCCTCTGATTAGCCCCAGTGTTAATCATTTGGGGGATTCTTGCAGTCACGACCTTAAATGGCCAAATCGGTTTATACTTGTTGGCATTTGGGATCACAAAGACCTATGGTGATAGTTACATTTGGAACACATAGGTCTAGGCCCTCCGTATGGTCTCCTGTCATCATTTCATGCGGCATAAGCTCTTCCAGTGTTTTGTCTCTTGTTTGGTTGCTGATTCTGGTTGTTCCTGGTGGGGTGGGGTGTTTGTTGGGAAACAGGGGCCGGCGCCCCGGGGTGTAATCAGACTTCTTTTGTTGTCAGCCCGACGTTCTGCCCAAGTGTTGATCTTTTTGTCCTGAGTTCTGTGGCGAACTCAATGGCAACCTCTGCATAGTTTTTGGCTTAGTTGCCATCACACTGCCATGGATCGTGTCGGGCAAGCCACCGACATATTTCTCAACTTGGTATATTTCTTCCGGAAACATCCGATCGCACATTAGTGCCAGTTCTTGGAAACGTTGGCTATAGGTTTACCACAACGTTTACCACTTACCTTTTACAAATTCCAATAATTTCGAACTCCAGTTTCTTATTTTACCCCTTGGGCAGTTATTTTGTCATGTTCATCATCTTTTTCTGTGTTCCTCCATGGCATTGCATGGGCAGCTTCAGGGTAGGGTCTTAACATGGGAGTTCCTCCATGTATGAGCATTTCTTTGTAGGGTACAGCGTTAGCAAATTTTGACCATGGTGCTACTGTACAGTTGCTTATGACGTTTAAAAGTATTCATCTTTTAGAACCACTGAGGTGAGTACCGACTACTCCCTCAGTGCCCTTGAAGTTCAAGGGTTGGCATTTTAGGAAGTCCAGGTAGGTGCATTCACGAGCAACCTGCACAGGCCTTTGAAACCCGATTCCAGAAGTATGGCTTTCATCGCCCAGTTCTGGTTGCATCCGTGCTGCCAGTGCAGCAGTAACGCCTTCGTTAATCATTGCCTGAATTTGGGCGTTGGTGACAGATGTAGTGGTATGAGTGTATGTGACTGGTGTTGGTGTTGCACCTGGGTTTAACCTCGTGGTCCTTCTCTTTGGTGCCATTTTCTTTAAATCACAAGAAAACATAATACCCGTTAGATTTCATAAAATCATAACTATGACTATAACATTATACACATTAAATAAAACGAGATCACATCACACAGTGAAATGTACAACTGTTATTGAAATTAATCGTGGTATAACCAAATCGACATTCATTTAATATATTTTATTTCATAGATAACTTAATCCATCCATTTCATATATAACTTGGAAAAACATACATGTTTGGTTCAGATACAGATGATTTCTATATTAGGTTACAAGACAAAAGAAAACCATCTAATAGCCATACTAGCCGGGATATACCCGTAACACTTAGTATGATGTACAAGGTAGATAATACCTGAACAAAAGACCTATACCGGGTAGCTAAACAAAACAAAAGATCTATACAGTCTGCTAGCTGGGAATAACCCATAATACTTAACAGGCTGCATAGCATCAGCTAAAACATAAACCCAAATATAGGAACTGCTACAGCCTCTCTTGGTGCTTCAGGCCATCGGACCTTTTGAGGGTCATGCTGCCTGCGAAACTTGACTTATGTGTCTGTTATAGTCTTTCAGCACATCATGTCTTAGTCAACTGAACATGTCTCTTGTGGTCTGATGCCAATAACTCTGAATCACCCTCTGTCTCCTGTGATCTGCTGACTGTAACTCTGAAATCATGCACCTGCTGCCACTTACCAGTAGTACGATTATTATTTTAATCTTTATTACTATATTTTTTTAAATCTTTATTTTTTTAAATGGACATAACATCTGAACGTGCATAGTCGCTAGCATCCATGGATAGTCCAGAAGCCTCACGAGCCATCTTAGCCTCTCTCTCTATCATTACTGCTAAACGACGATGAACAGGCCTATCCCTATACAACAAGTTGACTCGGCCTCTCAGTTGAGACCGGTCATCTTGAGCATCCTCCATAATACCATACATGGTTGTCTCACTCCTCAACAATGGTAGCATGATCAGGTAAAACCCTCTGATTGACCCTCTCTACGATTGGTCGGTGCAATTCATTCGATGGCTCCTACAGATCAATCCCCATGTATCCGTAATGCCATAGTCTAACTCCCTAGACGTCGAACATCTAGGAGGGACATCAACCATATCGACAAATCCATAAAGGTCCTCCCTCGCTATGGTAGGTCTATCCTGCCTAGCAGCACCGGCTGCTGAACTCTCCCCGACCTCACGACTAGGGGTGGGAGAAGCAAAACGCACCCTCTTCCGAAGAGGTAAACAACTCTCGGGAATCTCAATATGAGTAGGGCTATTGGGTGGTGGTGATGGTATCTGTGGTAATGGAGATGATAGTGGAGTAAGTGGTGATGGTGGTGGGGTGGTTAAGGCAAGAAGCCTCTCGACCTCTTCCCTAGGAGGAAGTGATATGGATGGCTCGTCCCGGATAGATATCCTGGCGGTCATACGGTGTACAGGTGGGACAGAGTCGGCCGGAGCTGGGTGCTCCTCCTCCTCCTCCTCATCCTCGTCCTCATCCTCATCATCATCATCATCCCCATCAGCAGGGTAGTCAGCTGGATCCTCCTCGGGATCCTCATCGTCCTCCTCCGGATCAGACTCAGGAACATATCCTGGTGAATCTGCAGTGGGTGAGGCAGCTGTAGCAGGTAGTGGCTGCTCCTCGGCCGGGAGTATCTCATCCTCCTGTGGCATGTACTCAGGGTACATCGGCTCAGGAACAAAGTCCAGTGGGGGAGGTGACTGCGGCTCCTCGGGGCCAGGTATGTAGTCAGGCGATGGTGGAACCTCGGGGCCAGGTATGTAGTCAGGCGATGGTGGAACCTCGGGGCCAGGTATGTAGTCAGGCGATGGTGGAACCTCGGGGCTGGTATGTTAGTCAGGCGTTGGTGTGAACCTCATAAGCAGCTTTATGTTAAGCATATGGGTCCTTGGCATCATGCGGTGGTCCCATCGATTTCCTGGTGAACAATGTCTGAATCGTCCTTAAATAGAAAGGATACTGAGTGTATTAACTGTTAGAATGCTCTGAATATGACATGATATATTGTAATCTAAATTAGCTTATATAAGTATGCTAATATAAGACTCTTATAGTAATATACATTTATATCATAACATGTATATCAATCATGAATATCAATCATGCATGCATCTAGCCTAACCGACTAATGCACAATTAGTGTATGTATGTCCCGTGAAAACCCCTTTGTATGAATGCAATGTTTGAAAACGGTTATAGTCCAGCAAAAACATTTGACCTGGTTCTCTATAACCTTGGCTCTTGATACCAATCTGTAACACCCCCAAATTGGGTCGCAGCGGAATAAGGGTCCGGGGCGTGTTACTTCTCAGATCAATAACACAAGATAATATAAGAACGACCAAAAAGTCATTTAAAACTGATACATTGGATTTAATAAAAGGTTGTGTTACAAAAGCCCGAAGCTTTACTTGTTTACTTGTTATTATTACAAAGATTTCCAGCCCATAACAGATATACAAAATGTAATGCGACTAAATCTTTTTTCGCATGACTTCATAATATAACACCAATGTTCCTTCGCACCTCGTGTTAATGCCTCTGAAAACATTGCATTTAAATTCGTCACATAAAGTTGGTGAATTTAATAGGTTTTTTGGAAATGTATTGCAGGACCGCAAGACTTTCCAGTGATAATGCCAACAGATGCAGAATCAAAAAATGTAATTACTTTACCTAAGTTCTTGACACGATAGCTCGACATAATTAAATACAATATATAAATATTGCCTACATTGCCCGTGATGATGTTCAAACCGTAACATCGGTATCTCGACATGTTTACGTTCGTTTCAGTGATGGATTAGTCACCCAATACGGGGAGGTCAATCCCAAATAGATCTATCTATAATCATTCGCGCTCACATTCCAGTAATTAACAGTTCATGATTCTTGGCATAGTGGGTTATCGCTACTTTGGCAAAACGTTTATCATCGATATATTATAACACCTTGCATCCAATTTTTAATAACTTGCATTTGTTTCTCCATCCAAACAACTTGTTAAGTAAAATGTACAAACATGGGGCAATGTACTCACATTGTGTGAGTATACTGATAACAAATATCCATTGTATTATAAAGCGTCTCGCTTAAACGCTCGAATGCAACCTAGTTAATATAGGTCGAATCAGTATTCAAGTTAGTTGTCACTAACAACAATGTATATTATCACTATTTTGTTATATCGTTCTATAGTTCGGGCTATCATAATTCATAGAGTCTGACTTGACGTACGAGGAGTTAGACCACTTTAAATCGTTAATCCAACAATAGTCTATACGCCATCGATGAAGCCTCATTATGCAATTCTAGTATTATAGACACTTCGATAACTAATAACATATATATCTATATAGCTATATCCATCTAATCCTTTTACGTGAAAATCGTATTTTTAAAGTAAAAACGTTATAATAAGCCTTAGCAAAAACGACATAAACTTGTCGTTTTAAGTCTGTTTCTCGCGTTTCTTACGCCCACGCTTTCGTATTAAGACGAGTGATCATAAATCATAATTTTTAGGTTTTTGAGATTCTGTGATGAATAGTGTTTTTAATGTTCCATAACGCCTATCTAATAGTTTTTCTCTTACTTTTTAATTAACGTAAATACCCGTTTTGTAGCTATATCTTATTCGTTTTTATAGCTTCGTTTTTTAGCGATTCTTTCACAGAACACGTTTCTCGTAATTGAAAGTTTTTATCATATTTATTGATGTCTTACAAGTATAAGTTTCTGCATGAATAGTAACTTTTTATAAAATTTGTTTTATAAAGTATTTAGCGTCGTAAACTCGTAACTAGCGTATCTTCTTCGTTATAAATCGGATTTTCGAGTTTCTTATCATTTTGGATTCCTCATGAGATGTACTATATTTATAAAATATAAAAGGTCTGTTCAAAAATTTGGACCAAAACAAAAGGTTTGAAGTTTGATGATTAAGACATGTTTTAAGCATGATTTTTGTACCATTTAGATTCAACACTTAGTTACAACTACTTTACAACAATTATATCTTATGTATTACATATATTAAATTGATTAGTTCATACTTTGCTCATGTAAGTCTAAGATAACAAGATTAACATGTTATTTTACAATTTTCACTATCTTTAAAACCCTAATTTGTTCATAAACATGTTATACTTAACCAAGTGTGTACAAGAGTTGTACTACCATTATAACATCATATTAACATTCATATTACATGTAAATAAGTGTACAAAACAATGATCATAAGTAAAAATTCATTTTACATATTCAAAAGTACCCTAAATGGTGATTTAGCTAAATATACACATGAACAACATAAATCTTAGTTATGTAAAGTTTAAGACCTTTTATATAACCTTGTGTGGATGAGTAGAGGTAAGAATAACAATCCACACCTTGTGAGTAAACCTCTTGCTTGAAAAATTATGGTGAACCTTAAATTTTTCCCAAGTAACCCTTTTTTTTCCTTTCTTGCTTCCTTGCTTGCAAATGGTGAACCAACTCTTGAAAACACCTTAGAATACCTTAGATATGATGTGTGTATGCTTGTATAATGATAGAAAATCAAACTATGGATTTGATTTGGAGAGGGTTTTGAGCCGTGGGTTGTAGAGAGAACAAAGGAAGAGATTTTGTGATTTCTTTGATAAGGAAATGTGTTATGACTTCTTAGCTCACACATGCATGGGTATATATACTACTTGGAGAAGATATTTGTGTCAAGTGGAAGTATGCAAGGTGGCCAAGCTTATGGAAGAAGCTAGGGCTTATCTTGATAAGTTTTGGCTAGTCATTGATGAGTCATGGTTCAAGTTGCATGCTAGATCTTTTAGGAAGATAATTGTGATGGTTCCTTGGTCCTATCTTGCTTTCCTAGTCATTATACACGAAATATATGTATATGTATAAGTTAGATATGTGTTTGATCATTTATATAATGTATACTTGTATTATATAAAGTATAATGTAGTATAGACTTAGAAAAATGTATAACTTGTACATTGTAAGTTATGATTTGAATTCCTTCATAATGAATATGTATAAAGTGATAAATACTTGAAGTTTTAAATAAACTTTAAGTATTGAGTACAAATTTTTGGTATTTGATGAAGCGTAGATAAGTTAACGTGCTTCCGGGAAGGCTTAAACGTACTTTATTCGGCGAAAGAAACACTTTAACGTAACAATAAAATAAAATGTGCAATGTTATAATTAACCTCTAGTAATCATATAACACTTGCTTGATGTAAACATTTAATTGTGTAATGCCCGTTTACATTGAATGATCATTTTTAGTTTACGCGATTTAACTTATCGTTTACGTTTTAAGAGAAGCGTAATTAACCTAAAAAATAAATTGTGCATTACATAATGTCGTACAATGACCTAAAACATGAGGTGTTATAGTCTTCCCCCGTTAAATGAGCCTTGTCCTCAAGGCTTATCACACGGCACTTGACGACGGTGCAGTCTTGGTGAAGAGGTGTGGATATTTCTTCCTGAATTGAATCTTTCAGTTCCACGTAATCTCAGGACCCCGCCTAGGAGTTCCATCGACATTGACAATTGGACACGGCTTCGCACCACAAGTTGTTTGACTTACGACCATGATTTCTAACAGGCTCTTTCACAAAATGAAGCTTGTCATCCACTGCCAGTCCTTCAACGGAACGACTAAAGATCGTAGAATAAAACATTTCTTTAAGTTGGAATATGCATCGTAATTATGGACCCTTGCTCAGCTCTTAAGGAAGCTCAAGTTGTAAGCAAACTGCTCCAACTTTTTTCAACATTTGAAAGGTCCGAATTTTCTGGGGTTTAACTTCCCCGTTGCCAAAACGTACGACCCCTTTTCCAAGGCGAATAACTTTAAGCATAACTTTATCCCAACTTGAAACTCATCGGTTTACGCTTTAAATTTGATTTTTTTTCTTTTTTTTCTAAAATTTCTATAAAAAATTTTAGCGTAGCTTTTTGTCGATCCGCGGGCGGTTGTATCTTTGTTTAATCATGATGATCCTCTCGGTTGTTTTTGAACTAATTCTGGACTCAGTGGTTGAACTTGTCCAACCTCGGACCTACATACGGGTGAAACGAACACTTTCGGACCTTAAATTATTCAACGGTGCAGCCTTAATGCTAGCATGATAACTGTTATTGTATGAAAACTCGACTAATGGCAAATGTTTAACCCAACCATTTCCAAAGTCGATTACGCAAGCACGTAGCATATCCTCGAGAGTTTGGATGGTTCTCTCGCTTTGTCCGTCGGTTTGCGGATGATATGCAGTACTCATATCCAAACTTGTACCCAAAGCCTTCTGAAGTGACCTCCAGAAATTTGATGCGAACCGAGGGTCACGATCAAAATAATTGAAACAGGTATTTCATGCTTAGTGACTTACCTCCTTTAGTAAATTCTCGTTAGTTTATCTATAAGATCCGTTTCCCTCATTAGCACAAAAATGGCATACTTTGTAAGTCGGTCAACGATCACCCAAATAGTGTCATAACCTTGTGACGACTTAGGAAAGCTTCGTGAAAAAAAATCATCGTGATGTTGTCCCACTTCTTGAGGTATCTCGGGTTGTACTAACAAACTCGATGGTCTTTGATGTTCGGCCTTGACCTTAGCACAGGTCAAACATTTGCTAACATAGGTGGCGATGTTGGCTTTCATATTGGGCCACCAGTATAGTCTCTTATTTCCTGGTTACATTTTGTCACGACTACCGGTATGAATAGAGTATTTAGACTTGTGTTGATCGTCTTGGATCACAGTCTTTATATATATAGTCGCCATAAAAATGGTAAATAGTCTTCACTTTTTAATTGGTTCAGTCCGTAAATATGACTTTTTACACAATCTGTACAGTAAGGTCCAGATTTGACTTGTTTTAGTGTTTTGATCATAACTCATTCATTATTTATCCTCTAGGAATCATCCAATTGTCAAGTGTTCATAAGAGATTTATCTATGACCTAATGTAATCAAATCCAACCTCAAACCTGTAGAAAATTATAAAACCTACTGTTCATTACAGCCCATAAATTTTATGATCATTTTACTTGTTTAAATGGCTATTTTAGCTATGATTAACCTAGATTCATACACACACAGCCCATTTTAATTATTGATCATCATATATCATGCATGTACATATACATTTGAAAATCAAAAGAAAACATAAACAAAACTCATAAGATTTTACCACAATAAAAATGAAGATGATGATCTAATGATAAAAAATATACAAGACTTCAATCTTCAAACTTGATCTTCACCCAAAATAATTTTTGATCACCATTTTTCTTTACTCAAATAACTTGATAAAACTTGTATAACTTCAGCCCCAAAATGTATATAACCCTTCTTGAAAACCCTTTTAATCACCTCCAAAATTACAAGGAATATACTAGGTTGTCATTTTTACTAGTGTGGTTATTTTGTGATCTAGAAAATTGTATGAAATTGGTGTTGTGGTGGTTCTAGCTCACGGCAAGGGAGGAGAGAAACAAGGTATGGGTGAAATTTTTATTAAGTCTATGAGAGATGAGATGGGAACCATGGTTTTATGTGATCTAGGCATGCATTGCATGCATTTGCCTAAGACATGTGTCTTAGACACATGCCTTATGAAATGCCACGCCACCAAGAGTGGTAGATGACCAAGTTTTGTGTTTAATTTATAATGATTTTTGTGTTTAGGGTATAAATTTTAAGATAGGTAGGTAGTTTTGAGGCTAACGGGTATTAACGATAAATATAATAAGAGTTTAGGCGGAACCACGAAATAAAAACGAACAAAGTAAAAATATTTCTACATTAATTGGGATACTTTTCTGAAAATCTTAAATTACGTACGGTACAAGACGAATAATAATTATAAACATTGCTCGTAAATATTTTACGTAAAATACGAAAAATGCGCGTAACACGAAAAATAAAAACGAATGTAATAAAATTATTTCTATGGCATTTTGAAAATATAAGCGTCGATGCTTAACGTAGAATTCACCGGTTCTTCGTAAACGTTACGTAAATTACAAATGTAAGCCCTAATTCTCCCAGTTAGTCGTGAGTCCATATCTCAACATAAAAATAAAAATTATAATTAATACTCGAGAATAAAATAACGACCTGAAATTGACGGATTGTCACACCAAAACTTAAAGCCATTAAGTGCAGACCTACAAACTTGATTTGAATATCATTTGAACACCTAAATAAAAGCAAAATGAGGTAACTAAATCAACTAGAACAAATTTAAGCTAAATGAATCTAGTAAGCTGAACTAACGATCACAGATTCTAAAAGCTATTAACTAATCTTTAAAAAAAACTTAATTAAACCTATCAAAGACCTTAGATCTTAACTTTATAAACTTGAATTTGATGTTTAAAATTAATCTAAAGAACCAAAACGATCCTGACAGTATTAACTTATGTTAATGCTGTCTTGACCCAAACACCCCTTTAGAAATTTTAAAATCATTTTCAGCTTATAAATTTGAGAAATAAGAATCAAACTTCAAATACCAGATAGTGCAGAGCTTTTAACAGACCTAATGAACTATTTTCAATAATCAAATAAGCTAAAATGAAAAGCTACAGGCTAATGCTATATTTTTGGTTTTTTCACTGTTTTATGACTAATTTTTGCAAACTAAAGATTTATACTAAAAATTAAACTAGATAAACATCAAATAACTAACATAAGCAGAATTAAGCAAATCTAAACTAAAATAAGCAAATAATAAGCAATGATAAGCTGAAATTCAAAATTAAGCTATTAAAAGGAATTGAGAACTTATAAGAGCCTTTGCTCTAAACAAGGCTTATCAAAATGTTCTTATGAGCTATTAACAAGCTCTAGCTTACTGGTGGGGTCCTGGAAGTCCTTTCATTACTGACTTCCCTTCCAATAACAAGCTGAGGTACTTTTAAGGGAGGATTTAAGTTTAATTAAGCTTAGTTAAGCTTTTGAGAGCTTAACTAAGTGAATACTAGCTTGATTGATGAATTAAGAGCTTATTAAGAGCTTTTTGAGCTTTATCAAACCATATTGCTTATTAAGTAAAACAGAATCAAACACAAGTTTTAAAAGTGAACTATAAATTTTATTAATGAAAACAGATTACAAGGCTTTTAAATGAAAATTACAAAGACTTAAATGACAATAAGCTAGAAAATTACAATAAGCTAAAGTTATTTTAACACTACTCCTATATTAAGCTAGATATCCTTTGTGAGTGAGAGAGGCTTCTTATTTATAGGCCTAGGGAGAAGGATCTAAACCTCTGCACACGCTCCCCTTGATTTGATCTTGACCTTTTAATCATTGCCAATCATTAGCTGTCTAATCATAGCCCTTGGATTGATTTTTGTCACACGGATTGCCAAGCTGGCAATCCTACATCTTTGGAGCTCTTGTGCTTCTTTTGGCCTTGCTTTAGTGTAAAATTCCATCAAGAGGTGTGTTTGTTTAGATGACCACGTGTTATTTTTGTTGTCAGCTTGACCAATCACAACCCTTTGGTGACATTTTGTTTTGCCAAGTTGTGTCTTGGTACTAAGCATCTTGTGGATAAGTGAAAGGAGTGGGTTAATTGGATTTTAAATGGGTAACTTTGAGGGTGATTAATTGGGGGAGACGGTGAACAGTAAAACTGTTTTTCCCGCCCCCTAATTTTATTCATTTTCGTTTGACTGGGTGTTTAAAAAGGGTTGACCTGGGCTCGGGGTATTGGGCCATAGGATTTATAAAAGAATTAGGCCTGTTAAGGGGTTTAAGGGTTTTAGTTATTAAGAGTTAACGACTGTTAGTTTCTTAATAAAAGAGGACTAACGGTGTTAGTCATTTAGGGTTTTTGGTGAAATTTGATTTAACATTAAGGGTTATTTGGGTATTTTGAGGGTCTTGTCTTTTTGTGGGTTGACCAAGGGTTGACCAAGGTTGACTTTGTTGACCTTTGCTAGAAACTCCCGGCTCTTGTACACTCTATCCGTTCCCGTGTTCGTGTTTGTCCGGTTTTGACCGTTTTCTTGTGATTTTTGCAATATCCGTACCTACACATCACAAATGACAAAACAAGCAATATACAAGCATAATTTGCACAATTTGTTCATTTTAGGGCCATTTTTGGTATAAAAAGGATATGTGATTTCTCACATATCAAAATTCCCCAAACTAAGTGATTGTCGTGTCCTCACGCAATATTATATGCTCTAAAACCAAATACCTCAAAACCTCCCCAAACTAATCCTTTGAAAAGTAGCAAAGTCTTTTGTGGGGAGAGTTAAGAAATCACACCCCATTTTCCTATTTTTCAAAACTTTTCTCATTTTTATGATTTTTCTAATTTACAACTTACAACTTATTCATGTTTTTCATAATTTTCAACTTACAACTTATTCATGTGTGACATAATGTATTGTTTTCATTATTCATTAATAACTTTTAGGATCACGAAACAAAAAGCACAAAAAGTGTCTAAATGGCTTAAATTCTCGTCCCGATTTCACCCTCTCCAAGCCAAGCTTTTAAAAAACAAGGATCATTGCAAATACAAAATTATGATGCTAACACTACTCATAAAGCTAGTTGTATTTGTACTTACTTTTCCTCCCTTATTCCTAATGTTGTATCCTCAGATTTTATTTAAGTCCATATAACCGGAAGGCTCTTTAAGACTTATTTTTCGCTACTTATTATTAATATCCAAAAAATTAAAAGTAACGGTTAAAGCGCATATTAATAGTTACTAGCCCTTTTCAAAGAAGATCAAATGTCATCAAGATTAAAGTCCACATCGAGGCGACCAAAATTTGGCTTTTATTAGGTTACTTAAGCAAGGCACCATTCATGTCATATACCCTAAGGCTCTTTAAGACATAAATGGGACCTAATCTTTTTGCCATGATTATTACTTTAAGGTATCTTTAGGTTCAACAAGACAAAAATTAAGCAACAATATCCATTCCATATACCCTAAGGCTCTTTAAGGAATGAATAAGGCTATATTTCACTTAATAAATTCTACTTAAAACAACCCCCACCCAATATATCCCTAAGGCTCTTTAAGGGATAAGAAAAATATTTATTATTGTGATACATATAGTATGCCAAATTAAGTATTCCTGATGTGTACTCATCTTAATCACAAAGGAACTAAAGAAAACTTCTATTAACTAATTATTAACAAAAAAACCGCACAACTCTATTTATTAAACAATTATATCACAGTGAAACAAGCTAATGGGAGAAAAAGCCACAATTAACACTTATGAGCTTTAAAGAAATCCAATTTTTTTTACTTTACATAGAGAAAACTTCTTTTTGAAAAATTCAAGTATAAATTTGAACTAAGACTAAAATTTTTGCTATATATTACATAAAAATTGTTGATTTTAAGTTTAATCTCCAAAAATAGCACGAATATTAATCCGGTTAAGAGCTTATGGGAGAAAAAGCAACAAGTTACATACATGAGCTCTTAGGATTTCCAAATAATCATTGTTTATCATCCTACTTATAATTAACTCTATCATTTTTCGTTCTTCGCGAAAATCGCGAACGCTTAGCCTAAAAGTTAAGGAACAAGCTAGAGCTCAACACGCTCGATCGGGTCAAAATTTACTCTTATTCTACCCAGCAAGAAAGTCAAAATTGTGACAAAACACTTATTTTATTTTTTTTAAAAATTTTTAAAATTTTCATATTTTTGAAAATTTTGGTGGGAAAACGGGGTACGTGAGAACAACGGCAAAGGTAGGTAAGATCATATCGAAGATATACTACCCCATACTAAAATCAAACATTGTCCTCAATGTTTCCTAGCCTAAGACTTAAAAACCCCATACTAGAACTCAAAAAGGTCGAATGCATAACTAAAGCCTGAAGAAAGTATCACAAAAATCTTTAGCCGTTTATCAAGTGTGCTAAAAGATAAATGTTAGTCGATAAAAATCTTTAGGATATCGGATTTCCCCAAACTAATGGCAAGCAAAGGCTAGGAAGCTCGAGTGGACCGGGACAAAACACCGAACACGAGAGACTTCAGAAAATTTGGGTGAATCCTGCAAACAATCACAAGTACAAACAACAAACACAAAGATCGGAAGAGTACAAGCCTCCTCACATCACAACAGAAAAATAAGAAAGAAAATGGATAAGCATGGGGTGCCTCCCACGAAGCGCTTTGTTTTTGGTAACCGAGTCACATAGCTTGACTCGATCCCCGAATTCATTCGTCCTTGGAGAAAGTGTATGGAAGAGAAAATCTCAATCGGGCTTTCATTAATGTTTGGATAAACATTTAAGCACATGAAAGTTCCATCCCGATGAGAGAGATGCCAGGGTCAAAAATGGTGTCTTCACTCCCGGTGGAGGAAAGTAAGGGAGAAACCTCAGGGTAAGTAAAAAACAGGAGAAAAGTCCGAATGACAAATGTGAAGGAATCGTCATCTTCATTAAGTTCATCAACATTGTTTATCACTGGTGCATCGGGCTCAATATTATTGAAGAGAAAAATTTCAATTAGTGGCTTTCGCTAATGTTGGATAAACATAAAAGCACATAAAAGTTCCATTCTATGAGAGCCACCTGCTCAAAAGTGAGATGTCAGGGTCAAAAATGGTGTCTTCACTCCCGGTGGAGAGAGGTAAAGGAGAATCCATAGGGTAGGTGCGATACGGGAGAAAAGTCCGAATGACAAATGCGAAGGAATCGTCATCTTCAATATTTTGAGAAACTTCAATCTCACCCCCTGGGTCAAAACATTCATCTTCATTAAGCTCATCAAAATTGTTTATCATGGGTGCATCGAGCTCAATATTGAAGGTAAAATGCTCATACTCGGGAATCGGATCTTTGTTAAGTAAGTTGTCAAGAAAAACGATATCCCCCTCCGAGTCAAAATCGCTCTCAATACCCGAAGGTATCGAGTCTTCTAGAATAAGAAATATATCAACCTCCTCTATAAGAAAGTCACTATCCACAACTGGAATAGGAGAAGAAGAGGGATTTTTAAGCACAAAAGGAATAAATGGAGTGAGTTTCAATGCTTTGATCTTTTCAACGAGAAGATTAACGTTTAATAATTTCTCACGAAGAATCTCATCCTTGATTTGAAGAATATCATTATCAATCTCTCTTTCTTCTTCATCAAAATCGCCTTCATCACAATCGTTTTCATCAAAATCGTCTTCATCAATTCCCGGTAAAATTAGATCAATACAATCGAGTTCACCGACGAACTCCTCGGGAAGAAAATCCATCTTAGGAGATGTGATCGAAATATCTCGACTAAGCAAAGAGTTAATAAGTCCACATTCAGCATTAAAATAATCACAAGACGGCATATAACAAATATTTTCGAAAATACCCTTAAACTCACTTGGGATTGGGACAAGGTTCTCAACACTAGACTTTTCTGTTTCCGAAATAGTGTTAAGATGCTCGTCCCCCATACTTAGAGAGTTATCAGGCTCCTCGATCGGTAAGTCTAGTGTGATTGCTTTAGGCTTTCTATATATCACAGTATACTCATCATCATCAGCCATAGGAAAATTCAAATTTATAAGAAAATTTTGAGCTGCCGGCTCCTCCTGCTCTGCTTGTTGAATTCCTTTAAGAATCTGCAAATCTTTCATAAGCTTAAGTAGCAATTCTTGCATAACTTCAGGTTGATTTTGCTCTTCTTCCACAACTTGCTTAATTTTAAGAAATCTCTCCTTAGCTAGCAATAAAGCCATGTACTTTTCTTTTGGAGGTATATGTTCATACTCCTTTAAAAAGGCTTGAATAGTTTCCATTAGGTTTTCTCTAGCTTGCAACAATTCCGTATCCGTTTTTTGAGGAGGATAATGAATTTCGGGCAACTGCGGGGGTCGATATTGGTCGAAACCGTAATAAATGGGATCATAACAAAAATTAGGATCATAATTTTGGTTCATCGGTTGACACTGATCATTTTCATGAAGACCCCCACAATTTTTCACAATGAATTGGTTGTGCTGACTCAAAAAAATGAAGAGTTGGTTAAAATCAAAGTCTTGATTGTAACAGGGACCCTGATCAAAGACGGGTGTGTTCCCTATTTGACAATCGTAACCCGGATGAGAGTTCCCTCCACAAAATTCATACGAGTATGTCTCGTATTGGTATTGTGGAGGTTGGTTGAAGAAGTTCGGTGTTTCATTATAAGAATAAAGATTTGGGCCCACCAACAGCGCGGGGGGGGGGGGGGGGGGAACCCCCCGTCATAGACAAACTTATTTCCGGTCCTAACACGCATACAAGCTCCAGACAGTTTCCACCATTAAATGGACCTCCATAATACGAGCAACCAAAATGGTTATACGAAGACATGTTGAAGAATTAAACGGAATAGAGGATAAAGAAGATAAGAATTAAATGTAATAAGAGGATAAAGAAGAATATTTTATAGATTTTAAAAATTATATATGAGAAAAGAAATTAAAATAAGAAAAAAAAAAATTTTTGGTAACCGAAAATCAAACATGCACGGTAGCTCTCTAAAAATACGTACAAGAAAGCGGAGGAGTTGGTAAGCGCAAGGCGCTATTTGGAATAACCCTTCTCCTTTTGAGTGATGTTGATCAAACCCGCCTTAAACTTCCCTTATAGCACGTAATCTAAAGGTGAGCCGTAACAACGATTGACAAACGGTTATTTTTAATAAAAGAAAATAGAAGTGTAAAATATTTTTGTTTTTTTATATTTAAAAATATTCACAAACGAAAAATAACTTCACGAGGAAGGTTCTTCAAAACAATAATCTTCGAACGAAACGCGAAATTCGTTACACACTTCCCTGGCAACGACGCCAAAAATTTGATACGTCCCGAATACGCTATACGTAAGTATATAAGGATTATATCAAATAACAGTATAGTAAGTATTTTCCGTCAGATTTTTGAAATAAACTTTTAACCAAAGTTGTCTCAAAAACCTCCTGGGTCGTTTTCCCTCGACGAAGCGTGAATTGAAAATCGGTAAAGTCCATGATCGCGTGTTTTTAATGGTTTCAAATATTTTTAATTTGGGTTTTCTAAATCCTACTAAATATAAATGATAAGTAGACAAATGCACGAAAACAAGTAAACAAGAAATGAAAATTAAACACGTAAGCATTAAAACGTAAACGGGAATTAAAGAAAATACGACAATTAAGCAATTGAACTAAAATTAAACCCCAAATGATTTTCTAAACTTTTTCTAATCCTATTTGACTATTTAAAAAGAAAAGGCTAAGGAAATTCTAAACCGAGGGTGCATAAAGTTAAAAACGAAGTAAACGAGAACGGGAATCAAATCCCGTTCTTTAAAAAAATGCAATACTTAAATTTTAACCCTACGAAAGTAAAATGCAAACCTAAGCCTAAAATATGATAAAAGAAAATTTTATAAAAAAGAATTTTATTTTTTTTATTATTTTTTTATTTTTTTATGACTTTTTAAAGTTTTTAATAAGAATAAATGATTAAAAACACTAAACGTTGAATTAAAAATCTAAGAAAATTTCTAAAAATAGCTAAGGTAACAAATTTTGAAGGAAAAATAAAAACTCGGATCCAACTTAAACGAATAAGCCTAGAAAAAGCAATTTAGCACACGAAGTGCTTATTATGAATTGAAGCTAAAACAAAGGTTACATATATTTTAGTTGCACCCTTGGACGTAAAAGTCCCAAGGGCGCAGTGGTTGTGGTGTATGGTGTGAGGTTTATAAAAGGGTTGAAACTAAGTTGAGGTCAGGGGTTCGAGCCTTGCTCACCCCTGACCTCCTTGGTTTTCCCTTTTTATTTTTGCAAAAATGTTAAAAAGCAAAGTTATAAAACAGCTAAAAACTTAAAACTTTTGTGAAAACAACTTTTTTGAAAGTCAAAAATAAGCTGGAAAACATCTTATAAAATAAGCAGATGACTTATTTCATTTTTAGCTTTTAACTAGAACTAATGAAACTAGACAACTATAATATGATATAATTTAACAAAATAAGCTATATTTTCCTACAACTAACCTAATAAGCTAATTTAAAACTAATACTAAACAAGAACTGATAAGCCAAAAGCTAGAAATCATAAGAAACTTATGATGAAAAACTCATTTCAAGACAGACAAAACAACTACTTTGAGCTTAATTTTCACTAAGCTAATGGATCCTTATGGACTTTTGGCTTATACCTATAGAAAGCTTATTCTAAGATCTATCTAAAACTTTAATCAGAAATGAATTTGAAATCTAAATAAGCTATGAAAAGACTAAATGAAAAAGCTTCTATTAACTGTTAAACTATGTGTTTGGATTTTTTTAAAGCAAAGACAAAATAAGCTAAAAATTAACCTTAATAAGCTATTCACTATTAAAAATTAACACTAAATAACAAGTTTGAACATGTATTAAGCAAAAACTAAGGACTTATAAGCTAAAAATCTCAAATAAGCAATTTGGTGAGAAATTGCTAACCCAAACAGTCCCTTAAGGCAACTTTGAGCTTATTTTTCAATAAGCTAAAGGATCCTTTAAGGACTTTTGGCATTATATCATAAAACCTTAGACCTAAAATCTAAACTTAAAACATCTTTTGAAAACTATTTTGAAAATTAAATGCTTAAACAAAAAGCTAGTTGAAAAACCTGATAATTCATTTTACTCTACTTTTGGTTATTGAATAAAAAGACAAAGTACTACTTTTAGACTTAAAAACAGATAAGCAAATAAGCCTTTTAAAATAAAATAAGCCCTAACCTGTCTAATATAGCTTATAATATACTTGTATTCTAAAAATTAAAAGCTAACTTTATCTTTAACCTACTGACTTTTAAGCTAAAAAGTGGCTAAAACTAGTCTAACTATCTGATGCAATTAACACTTAAGATGACCAAAACATAAATTCAAATGTGGCAGAACTAAAAAACTTGTTTGATTATCATTTAACAACATTAAGAGCAGAATGAGTAACTGATTTAACTAAAGCAAGTTTGAGCTTAAAATGCTTATACAACTGAACTTATGCTAACAGACTTAAACAACTACACACTACTTTGATTAAAACTTGATTATTCCTAACAATGTTATAAAATCCTAAATCTTTATAAACCTAATTTTATGATATATAAAATGCAATTCAAAGAACCAAATGGGTTTCTAGCCGTACTAAACTAAAGTTTTGTCTGCTTGAACCAAACACCCCTTTAAAATGCCTATATCCATATTAAACTTATAAGATAAAGAGATTAAGCTCAAAATAGCAATACCAGATGATAATAAGCTATAAACAGACCTAATGAACAAGTTTTAATAATCAAATAAGCCAGAACAATAAGCTAATAGATTATGCAACTTTTTTTGATTTTTCAATTATTTTAAGATCAAATACATGAAAATTGAAATTTAAACTAATAAGAGAACTAGATGAGCAACAAACAACTATATTAAGAATCAATAAGCTACTCTAAGTAGAAACAAGCAATCAATAAGCAGAAATAATCATAAATTAAACAGAAAAAATAGAAAAGTAATTAAACTAAAATTTAAGTAAAGAGTTTGGTACCTCAGCCCTAGTTAAACAGGGACTATAAAAGTGCTCAAATAAGATTAATCTACTATCAAGCTTAAGTAATAATCTGAGAATAAGCCCCTATAAACCCTTCCTGAATTGGCTTATCTTCCTGGAGGGCTTATTCAATGAACTTTGAGACTGTGTAAGTGGAAACCTTATTCACTTTAAGCATTCAGCTAAGCTTAAGTGAGTAAGCAGTAACTTATAAGTAGAAGAGCTTATGAGCTTATTTAAATGACTTTAGAAAACTTGATTTAACCAAAATGGAATTATGTAAAAACAGAATTTAAAAGACAGAATTGAAAGGAAATGAAATTTTATTAATAAAACTTAAAATTACATGACTTGAAAAGGAAATTACAATATTGAAAACATAATAAGCTAGAAAAATAAGCAAATATCTACTAGGCTACACTACTTCCTACCCTAGTGAGATTTTGTATGAGAGTGCGTTGTGAGAGCTCGAGATATAGAAGGGTGTGCAGAGCGCGGCAAGCGAGAAGTCGTTCTGCGTGTCTCACTCGAGCGACTCGCAAGGAGGTGACATGCAGAGCGTCCTTTTAGATCCTGAGGTGCACGACATGATGTGTTGAAGCGTTTAATACCATGCGCGCCGTGTGATAAAACGATAAGTAGGGCAAGCACGAGGGCGGGGGGGGGGGAGGGAGCCGGATTGGCAGTGTGGCATTCCTTGTGTTGAGGCCATGTACTTCTTTTGCCTTGTTTTTAGTGTAAATTTCCCATCTAGGTATGTTTCTTTTGAGACCCGCGTGTAATCCCTTTGACAGAGCTAGCCAATCAAAGACATTTAATGATGTTTTTCTTTGCTGAGGTGTAGCTTAGTACTAAGAATCTTCTGATCACATTATTAATTGAAAGGGCGTGGGTTAATTGCATTTAATTTTAGCTAGGTAAAGTGGGGTGATGGACGGATTTGGGGAGGAGCGCTAAAAAACTACTATTTTTCCCGCCCCCCAAATGTTATACGTTTTGTGTTTGCCCCGAGAAATGGGTGTTTGACCTGGGCTTGGGTATAAAAATGAAATTGGGCCGGGGGTTATGATTTGGGCTTGGTTTAGGGATTTAAGGGTTTTAGTTATAAAGAGATAACGACCGTTAGTCTTTATAATAAAAAGACTAACGGTGTTAAGGTTTTAAGGACTTATTGTGAATTTGGTTTAACATTAAGGCTCATTTGGGTATTTTGAGGGTTTTTGTCTTTTGTGAGTTGACCATTGTTGACCGTGGTTGACTATTTGACCTTTTTGCTATCAGACTCCCGGCTCTTGTGCACTTTTTCCATTCTCGTGTTCGTGTTTGTCCAGTTTTGATCATTTTCTTGTGATTTTTGCAATAGCCGTACCTACACATCACAAATGACAAAACAAGCAATATACAAACATAATTTGCATAATTTGTTCATTTTAAGGCCATTTTTGGTATAAAAAGGATATGTGATTTCTCACATATCAGAACCCCTCATCAGCCTTCCCATCAAATTTTCCTAGGGGATCTAAGGTATTAAGAATAGTCACAGGACACCCAAAAAGTCTCATAAAACTTATACTAGGTGGTCTCGCAAGTAATAGTTACATAGGTGTCTTGTTGTAGATGCTTGGTCACTAGAAACTCTATTCTGAAATAACAGCAGATACTAACTGCTTCAGCCCAAGATGTAGTAGGTAAGAATGAATCTACTAGCATAGTCCTAACTGCCTCTATTAGTGTCCTATTATTTCTTTTAGCAACGCCATTTTGTTGTGGAGTTCTAGCAACACTAAACTCCCTCTTAATCTCTTTTATCCCACAGAACTGATTCATGTCATTATTTTCAAACTCAGTTCCATTGTCACATCTGATGATTTTAATCTTATGATTTATTTGGTTTTCTATGCCAGTAATAAAAGTTTTAAGGATCTCACTAGTCTCATCCTTAGTGGCCAAAAAGAAAACCCAACTAAACCTACTATAGTCATTAGTGACAACAAGGCAATATGTCTTGTGATTGATACTCCTTATAGATGTTGGCCTAAATAAGTCCATATGTAACATTTGTAAGGGTTGGCTGATAGAGCTCACAAGCTTGGTCTTACAAGAGGCTTTGTGTTGCTTTCCCTTCTGATAAGCAACACAAGTATGGTTATTTTCAAATATCTTTGAAGGCAATCGTCTTACAAGGTTTCCCCTCACAAGTTTATTCATAGTTTTAAAGTTTTATATCCACAAGGCCTCCTATGCCATAAATTAGACTCATCTATTGTGGCCTTTGCAAATAAACAAGTCAAACCTCCTAAAGGAACAACATTCTTTAGCTCAAAACTGTACATGTTGTTCTGTCTAGGAACTTTAAGCAAGACTTGACTTTCATCGAGTAGCTTAAAGTCAGGAGATAGAACAAGACATTTAGGCTTAGTGAAAAGAACACTATTTTTCTTGTCACACATTTGTGAAGGACGAGGCTGAAAAGGATTATAACCTAAGTTCCTTTACAGAAGTAACATCTTCAAGTCTAATTACCCTATCCAAATTTTACCTTTTCTAGTAATTTTACCTCATTTAGGACTTCCTCCAAATGCAACAAATCCACCATCAATCTCTTGATAATATGTAAGCAAGGACTTGTTTCCAGTCATATGCCTAGAGCATCCACTGTCAAAAATCCCTTGATCCTGTAAAGTATATTGTGGATTACCCTGCACTCAAAATGAGAAAATTAGTTTCTCTTGGGGACCTAAGCCATTACTGACTTGAGTCTGCCTTGTAGATCAACATAGTCAAATCTTTTAAACATGTATGATCCACTGTCTTTGGAGGTATGGTCAATAACATTTCCTGTTGGTCTCCAAATCCAGCATGCTGAGGACTTAACAGCATTCTCCCCATATCCCACAACAGTATTAACTACTGCTTTTGGCCAGCAGTAGTTACATTGTTAACCCTAGCAGTTTTAACTTTTCATTAAGATTATAGGTTTTAGCTGCTGATTTTTAGTTAAAAGCCCTTCTTACTGGTGAATGTGCTTTAAAATAAGAATATGTTTTGGGTAATGCATCATTCACTTTTGATTTAGTGGCAGCAGTGTTAACAGGCCTGGAAGTACTAATTGATGCTGCTGCTCTTAGAGAGTTTTGCTTAGCAGCATTAACTGAATTTCCAAACATTGTATGCAATTTAATGATGTGCGGGAGGTTTGAGAGATGGAGGTGTGGACTCTGTTAGAACAAAATTCCTTTTAAGATGTGGGCGAGTCAATTTATTTTGGTGGTTCGCCCTCTGAACATTGTTCCATACTGGTCTATTTTCCCTTTGACCAGTAACCCTTCCCTTATTATTCAACACAGGTTTTTCTACCATTTTATTGTCATGAAAATCACAGTCTTTGATTAAATGGTTGAAACTCCCACATACAAAACAAGCTTTCTTTATAAACTTAAAACCATTCCCTAGTTTTTGAGTCACCATTCCATTCTAGTTTCTTTTATTACCTCTAGGACTTTGACCTTTCCTGGGATACTCTACTTGCTTATGTGTGTTTTCCTTATAAACAATTTCACATTCTCATCATATTTGACAAAATTTATTTTTGTAAACTTTGGTTTTGTCTGATCAGATTTAGGTCTAACACAATATCATTATCACTATCAGTGTCCCAATCTTCAATGATAGGAGCACTAGGCCTAACAGTTTTAGGCTTTTCTACAATATCCTTACTAGTCTTAGATATACTAGTTTCACTCATTTTAGTCTTATAGACATAATCATCTAACTCAGCAAAGGATAAGTCAGGTCTTGATGGCATGTAGTACCTAGTGTAGGGAGGGGGAATTGCATAAAACCCTTTACCTGTTTTGAATCTATCATTTACTGGACTATCATCCACATCACTTTCTCTACTGTTAAACACACTATAAACCACTTCCACCCCCGAGCTCCACACTCACCCTCCTTCACTCTTATTTATAATGACTTTCATAACCAAGACTATGTCTTTGTCTTTGGCAACCTTATTTTTGACTAATTTTAATTCTATTTAGTTCTATTCGATTGATGATTCTCAAATTTTTTCTAGTTTAAGTGTCAAAACATCTCTCTATTTAAATGATCTTACTCTAAAACCGATATTTAAGGACTTTGGATACAGATATTCTTTCACACGTTGGACATCATACATTGTAAAAAAAAATGGACAATATCTATCTTCATAAACAATTCATATCAAATTTATGAACCACTATCCTAGCTTCAATGACTCTAATTCCCATTTGAATAAACTTATAATTTCTAGATTAGATTTATTAAGAGCTACACGCTGTTGATCATACTGTTTTTGAAGAGTTTCATATGATTTTAAGCAATCTTTAGAGCAAGTATGTACCTCAGAGTCTGAACTTGATAAACTGAATGAACCTTGATGTTGGGGCTTCTATAACTTTATACTGCTGGTTTAACTTAGTACTGCCATGAGAAGACTTAGTATTGTCAAGTTAGTTAATACTGTCAGTACAAATTATTTGTACTGCCAGTTAATTAGTACTGTTAGTTAGTATTGTTTGTTATATAGTTAGTACTGCTAAAGTGATATGCATGAGTTATATTAGGAATAGATATGCATGATCGCTTGACGCGTTTTGTAAGCCTATTAGGGTTTCCTTGGTGTATAAAAGGAACTCTAAGGAATAGTTCTAGATATCAAGTTTTCATATTAGTATTCATAATTTACATAGCAATATATGTTAGTATTCCAAGCTATTTTGTAATTCAAATACTATTCATAGTTTAAAAGTTTAGTAAAGAGCTTGGTTTTTACTATGATCATTGTTCTCTTAGTATAGCAAAACTAGATTCTGGATAGTTTGTGATATTCTCAATCTTAATTCTACTATAGATTTGTCTTTGGATACTATCCAATATAACTAAGCTTTAACAAGCTAAGTAAGATCTGTCAAGAAGGGATCAACAAGTGGTATCAGAGCTTGTTGAGAAACTATGAATAAGAAGAACACTATATCTACACAAGATCTCATAATCAAATAGAAGATGGAATCACAGTCAGAAACTACCCAAATAGTGTCTGCACTAAAACTTCATATACATAAAATAGGAGACTATGATATATGGAGTATAAGAATGAAGCAATATCTTACTCACACTGATTATGCTCTTTGGGAGGTTGTTGTGAATGGTGATGCACCTGCTGCTGCATCAGCTAGTGCTAAAGGTCCCATTCCCCCTAAAACTGCAGACCACAAGCCGAGCAAAAAGAATGAATTGAAAGCAAAAAGCACTCTATTGTTGGTCATTCCTGATGAGCACCTATTGAAGTTTCATGGAATCAAGGATGCAAAGACCTTATGGGAAGCAATCAAGACCAGGTTTGGAGGAAACAAAGAATCAAAGAAAATACAGAAGATAATTCTGAAGCAGCAATATGAGAATTTTACTTCATCAAGATCTGAAGGACTGAATAAAACCTATGATAGGTTTCAGAAACTCATCAGCCAATAGGAAATTCATGGTGAAGTTATCTCCCAGGAAGATGCAAATCTTAAGTTGCTAAGAAGTCTACCATCAGCTTGGAATAATATTGCCTTGATCATGCGTAACAAAGCTAATCTAGATGAGTTAAGCATGGATGATTTGTACAACAATTTGAAAGTATATAAAGCTGAGATTAAAAGCCAATCAAGCACAAGCTCAAACTCTTAGAATGTGGCTTTTACATCTTCAGATGATACTAGAAGTACTAATGAAGCAGTTAATACTGCTCATGATGTTCCTGCTGCTAGGTCAAAGGGACAAGCTTCTTCCTCAACCTATGCTGATGATGTCATGTTTTCCTTCTTTGTTAATCAATCTAATAGTCTATAGTTGGACAATGAAGATCTAGAGCAGATTGGTATTGATGATCTTGAAGAGATGGATCTCAAATGGAAGGTGGCCATGCTTACCATGAGGGTGAAGAGATTCTTAAAGAAGACATGAACGAATCTGAATTTCAATGCTAAAGAAACTATTGGCTTTGATAAAACAAAGGTTGAATGTTACAACTGCCACAGGAAAGGTCACTTTGTTAGAGAATGCAGGGCACCAAGGAATTAGGGGAATAGAATTGGTGATGTTCCAAGAAGGATTATACCCGTAGAGACTCCTACAAATGCCTTGGTTGTTCAAGATGGGATAGGTGGTTATGATTGGAGCTTTTAGGCTGAAGAAGACATCTCAAACTTTGCTCTAATGGCATATACATCCCAAGATTCATCAAGTTCAAAATCTAAGGTACATACTTGCTCTAAAGATTGCTTAAGATCATATGAAACTCTTCAAAAATAGTAT
Source organism: Tanacetum coccineum (assembly GCA_026074375.1). Taxonomy (NCBI): domain Eukaryota; kingdom Viridiplantae; phylum Streptophyta; class Magnoliopsida; order Asterales; family Asteraceae; genus Tanacetum; species Tanacetum coccineum. Next base: position 73,414 of record BQNB010012630.1, read on the forward strand.
GATCAACAGCGTGATGCTCTTAAAAAATCTAATCTAGAAATTATTGGTTATCAATTAGGCTTAGAATCATTAGAAGCTAGAATTGTAGTTCATCAAAAAATGAAGCTATTTATGAGGAAGACATTGCATTTTTGAAAGATGATGTTAAGGTAAGAGATAATTCTATAACAGAGCTTAAAAATCAGTTAGCAGAGGCTTTAAGAGAAAAAGATGATTTAAAACTAAAATTAGAAAAGTTTGAAACATCATCTATGAAGCTAACTAAACTGATAAAAAGTCAAATAAGTGTTAGTAACAAGTCTGGTGTTGGTTTTGATAGTCAAATAAATGAAAATGAATTGCATGATTGTCATCTGAATAAAAGTGAAGATGTATTAAAATGTCATCTGATAGTAAGTGTGAAGAGATCGAAGAGGAAGAATATTAGTAATGATAGGTTTAAGAAGGTTGAGGGATATCATGCAGTTCCCCCTCCCTACACTGGGAACTACATGCCCTTAAGACCGAACTTATCCTTTGCTGATTTAGATGATTCTGTCTATAAGACTAATGTGAGTGAAACTATCTCTAGTGTGCCTAAAATTAAATCAACTGCATCTAAGTCTAGTAAGGATAGTTTGGAACAACCTAAAGATGTTAGGCCTAGTGCTCCTATCATTAAAGAGTGGGAGTCTGATAGTGATAATGATTGTTCGTTTAGACCTTCATTTGAACAGAATAAACCTAGCTATGCTAAAATCAATTTTGTTAAATCAAATGAAAATACTAGGAAATCTGTTATTGAACAACACACATATAGGCAAGTTGAAAACCTTAGGAAAAGTCAGAGTCCTAAGGTTGATAAAAGAAATTAGAATGGAATAATGACTCAGAAACTAGGGGATGGTTTTGAGTTCAATAAGAAAGCTTGTTTTGTATGTGGAAGTCTTAACCATTTAATCAAGGACTGTAACTTTTTATAAGAATAAAATGGTTTGGAAAACTAAGTTGAATAATATGGGAAGTTACTGGTCAAAGGGAAGTAAAACCATATTGGAACCATGCATCAGAGGGTGAATCAACCAAAAAAATTTGACTCACACCAATCCCTAGAAAAGAAATTTGTTCCAACAGCATTTTGTTGGTACAAAGTCTGGACTATTGCCAGTTAATGCTGCTAAGCAAAGCTCTCCAAGAGCAGCAACATCAATTAGTACTACCAGACATGTTAATACTGCTGCACTTAAACAAAAAGTGAATGCTAAATCACTCACAAAATCTCTTATTTTAAAGCACAAACCACATTGAGGAAGGCCTTTTAACCAAAAGTCAGCAACTAAAGCTAATAATTTTAATAAAAAAAGTTTATACTACTAAGGTTAATCATGTAACTACTGCTGGGACAGAAGTGGTAGTTAGTACTGCTGAGGGAAAAAGGGAAAATGCTGTTAAGTCCTCAACATGCTGGATTTGGAGACCAACAGAAAAAATAATTGACCATATCTCTAAAGACAATGGATCATACATGCCTAAAAGATTTGACTATGTTGATCCTCAAGGCAGACTCAAGTCAGTGATGGCTTGGGTCCCCAAGAGAAACTAATTCTCTTATTTTAAGTGTAGGGTAATCCACGATATGCTTTATAGGATCAAGGGATTTTTAATAGTAGATGCTCTAGGCATATGACTAGGAACAAGTCCTACCTTATAGATTATCAAGACATTGATGGTGGATTTGTTGTATTTGCAAGAAGTCCTAAAGGAGGTAAAATTACTGAAAAAGGTAAAATTAGGACTGAGAAATTAGACTTTGAAGATGTATACTTTATAAAGGAACTTAAGTTTAATCTTTTCCATGTCTCATAAATGTGTGACAAGAAAAACAGTGTTCTTTTCACTGAGACTGAATGTCTTGTTCTGTCTCCTGACTTTAAGCTACTTGATGAAAGTCAAGTCTTGCTTAAAGTTCCCAGACAGAACAACATGTACAGTTTTGATCTAAAGAATTTTGTTCCTTTAGGAGGTTTGACTTTTTTAATTGCAAAGGCTACAATAGATGAGTCTAATTTAGGCAATGAGGCTTGGTCCATAAAACTTTTAAAAACTTGAACAAACTTGTGAGGGGAAACCTTGTTAGAGTCTTACCTTCAAAACTTTTTAAAAATGACCATTCTTATGTTGCTTGTCAGAAGGGAAAGCAACACAAAGCCTCTTGTAAGACCAAGCTTGTAAACTCTATCAACCATCCCTTATAAATGTTGCATATGGACTTATTTGGACCAACATTTGTAAGGAGTATCAATCACAAGATATATTGCCTTGTTGTCACTAATGACTATAGTAGGTTTAGTTGGGTTTTATTTTTGGCCACTAAGAATGAGACTAGTGGGATTATAACTGGCATAGAAAACCAAATAGATCATAAGGTTAAAATCATCAAATGTGACAATGGAACTGAGTTTAAAAATAATGACTTGAATCAGTTCTGTGGGATGAAAGGGATTAAGAGGGAGTTTAGTGTTGCCAGAACTCCATAATAAAATGGAGTTGCTGAAAGAAAGAATATGTCACTAATAAAGGCAGCTAGGACTATGCTAGCAGATTCATTATTACCTACTACATTTTGGGCTGAAGCAATTAATAATGCTTGTTATGTTCAGAATAAGGTTCTGGTGACCAAGCCTCACAACAAGATACCTTATGAACTATTACTTGGTAGACCACCTAGTATAAGCTTTCTGAGACCTTTTGGGTGTCCTGTGACTATTCTTAATACATTAGATCCCATAGGAAAATTACTGGGAAAGGCTAGATGATGGGTTCATAGGTTGGAATACTCCCTATAAAGATAGCAAGGCTTTTTAGGGTATTCAAACTAGAAACTAGGAATAGAGGAGAACCTCTTCACATAAAACTTTTCTTGAAAACAAACCAAATGTTGCAAGGAGTGGTCCATAATGGCTCTTTAATATTGATTCACTGACAAAATATATGAATTATGAGCCAGTTACTGCAGGAAATCAAACTAATGGTGATGCAGGTATAGAGACAAATGTTAATGCAGGGCAAGCTGGACAAAAGAAAGCATCTGATCATGAATACATACTGCTACCACTCATGCTTTCAAATTCTCCACTCTCTTCAAGTTCTTAGAACATGGATAATAAGGATATTGATGAGGTACCAAGAAAACGAGATGATGATTTAAGTAAAAGCAATGATCAAGAAAGGATTGATAGCAGTACAAAAGATGTTAATAATGTTGGGCCAAGTATTAATACTGCCGGTGAAAATATTAATACTGGTAATTGATTGCGAAGTTTTACACACGTAAAATATATATACTAATATAACTTTAAGAGTAATTAAGAAAATTACCAAGTTACCCTTGATAAAATTCACTCTCAAAAATATATATAATATAATACATAATACGTATATTAAACCGGCAAATATGATCACTCGGGTCGTTTCCCCAACGACTAGTGAAATTGAAACCTCGTTTAAGTCTGGATTTTGATTTGAATAAGCAAATGGATGATTTGATTATCTAAAGCAATAATTAAAATGGACAAAAAACAATTAAACTAATACGGGAAACAAATAAAAAGGAGAAGATACATCCTTGAGTCTTTGCCTTTCTTGTTCTTGAAAGCTTTGACATGGGGCATCTTTCTTGAATTTTTTAAGTTAGAGCTATCCGGTAGACTATATCATAACTGCAAGAGAATATCAGCGCTTTAACTATGGCTTTTGGGTGCATTTCTTCAGACACATGGGGGAAGTGATATCTTGAGAACTTTTGTATGCATTAATTGAATTTCCAGGGGGAAACGGAGTGAGAAGAACTAAATTCGAGCGGAGAAGATACGTTGCTGATCCAGATATGCTTACCCTAAACGATCAATCACTAACTTATTCTTAAAGAAGCATAATTTTGATGTGGTATCCTACCAGTTCCGCAGTGCACTTAAATTATTTTAAGCTTGTACATAAGCATTTGAAACTGCTCAGAGAGGATTGCTAGTTGGGGGGAGAGCTATGAAAGATTCTAAATACAGAATATGTGGCATAATAAGGGGGGAAGCTGATTTCAATTGCTGTTTGGGGGGAAGCTTTGAAGCTTCAAAATGAAGAATATGTGGCATGAATTAGGGGGAAGCAAATTCAGAAGCTTCTCCTTAAACCAGAAGTGTATGGGTTACTTAGTTCATGCCTATTACAGTATTTCTCCTACAAGGTACTACAAAGATGATTCATGTTGGAGTGTAGACATGAAGTCAAAGGTCACAGAATACATCATCAGCATTGGAAGCTTCATGGAAGTTCTTGTTCTTAATCATTATGTACTTGTTAGGAAAATATTGTAAGTAATTCCGTATATCGTCCCATGGGGGAAGATTGTTAGGATTTCATTTTATGTGACGACATTACAGAATTACCATAGTTTAACATACCACCATACGTAGGGACTAGAATAGGCATTTTAGTAAACTTATGTATAGATGGTGGTATAAATACCCCTCCATTGCTTCCATGGAGGGGTGAGACTTTTGTAATATTTCACTTTTCATTCTATTTTACACACACTAGTTTCTCCCTCTACTCTCTCTCTCTAAACATGGCATTCTTATGGTTTGAGTCACCAAGACCACCGGATCAACGATTCTTTTAAATGTGTCAATTGGTATCATGAGCCTTGGTTTCATTCTTGGGTCGATTTGATTTGTTTTGGTCCGGTTGGTAAGTAACCAGATTTGTTTATCTCTTATCTGTGTCTTGTCAGTTTTGTCTTTGTCTCTTATTAATTCTTTGTCTTTGGCTCTTATTATCTATGTACGCAAAATCTGTCAAGCTCCGCCCCGTATGTCTAGTTTGAACAATTCTTTTTACAATACATCGGTCCACAAAGTGTATAGTTTAACATCGGTCTCAAATATGATATTGTCCTATTACTGTATGGTTCACATATCGCCCGCCTACCACATTTCCTCGTTGGTCCATATCAACTTCTAAGACTTTTAGTGTCTGCTGGTATATGAGCGTTGGCTTTCAAGCTTTTGTCAGCTTATTTCATAAGCTTTTTTTTCCTCTAAACAAACTACTTATTTCGAAGCTCATTTTTAAGATTAAGAGTCTTGGCAGCAGTTTGCTGAAGTGAAGACAAGATAGTATAATTTTTTTGTCTGTTTGGCAAAAAGACAAAAATTGTACCTAACAGAAAGTACAGGTAGCGGTTTGGTGGAAACCACTGCCACAACGGTTTGACTTGGTCAACAACGGTTTACTTACAGGTTCGCAGTGGTTTGATCTTTTTCATGGTTTATCTAACCGTTATGCTGCCCGTTTGACTTGTCAACGGCGGTTTGGTGGTCGTGGCGGTTTGGTGTTACCTC